>JAUZNJ010026419.1:0-16687 GCA_034780135.1 Jordanella pulchra | reverse complement strand
GGGGGGTGGATGAAAATAGACTGGAAGTGTGGCCAAACCAGACTGGACTTTCCTTCACTGCCTCCCGAGGAAGTTGGAAGAGGTGGATGACCAGGTGTTTTATTCAACCCGCTCCCTTGTTTTTCCAGAAGCTGAGAATAGGAAATGGACCATTATGGTAAGATGGTGGGAAAATACTTCATATTTTTTATATATACTGTTTTCTGTTTTATTAATATCACCTATTTGACCTCTTTTAGGGTTTGATGGTTTCTCTTTTGACCGACTATACTCCAAAGATCTCTGTCCCTAAATTTTAAAGTTAAAGTGGAATTTACTTTGGACCCTCTGAAAGCGCTGCATGTTTTTCCCAAACTATTTGTTTACTTTTTTAATCATAAATGATAAAGAGAGCTGTTTTATTCAAAATTAAATAAATACATACAGCTATTGATAAATTATTAAGAAATATTCCACAGAATAAATATTCCATTGAAATAAAATATTTAAAAAGAAAAGTTTCTCTTATTTTAATTTATTTACAGATTTATTTACTTAAAGATTACTTAAATATTTCTTTGGTTTTTCTTCATAGGGATATATTTTTATTTTTATTTTGTTGTTGTTGTTGTTTTTAATTCTTAATTAAATGGCTTTACATATAATAAAAATATTTCTGAGCTATTTAACCCTTTTCCAGTTATCTGAACTTGATGGACAGTGCCTGCAACAAAGAAATATATATTGGTTTTTCTTTTTGCTTAATTTTGTGCTAAGGTCACAGCTTTATATAATATCTGGATCACCTTAAAAAATGACTTGGATTGTTAGAACTATCTAACCAAGTTTGAAACATTAATTCTAAAAAATAGGATTAAAAAAGGTTTAAATGCCGGTATTTGTGTTTTGTGAAGGTGCGATACCTAGTGGTTAACGTCAGTAACGTGTCCAAGTCCCTGATTGGAGAACTGCAGGTGACGTATTTTTGCTAAGGATGGGAATTACGGCTCTTTTCGAGGATCCAGATCTCCTGGCTTAGCTTCATCAAAAAGAGCCAGAGCTCTTCCAGCTTCTTAATGGATTAAAGCCTAACATAATATTGTGGTTTTAGAAAAAAAGAGAAGTTTGGATATGTACTTATTGTCTGAGGATGCATAAATTTGTAGAACATGTCTCGCCTAAAGCTAATGTACAGTCATATCTGAGAAGAGTTTAAAAACTGTAATTGTCCCAACATTCATGTTTTACCTGAAGACTAAAATCCCCACACAAAGTACAGATAATTATTTTATTTCCAGTAATAAGAGAGCCTGTTCCCCCGAGGTCCAAATATTTTCTAAAACTCCAGTAGTTCTTTGTTTTCTATTCTATTCTTCATTTTTATGTTAAGCATGCTATTATGCAGCCACTTGAAAATGATACTACAAGCATAACTCAAAGTAGGGACCACAGCAAACTTTAGCCTAATTTAGTGGGGGACAAATACAAACATTGCTTTAGACAAAGTATTTTCAGGTATAACAAACAAGAACGTTAACTCTACCTTTGTGTGTGTGTTTTTTGTGGGTCACACATCCGTCTGTCCTAATAATGACAAGGTATTAAAACAGCCATTAAATGTATTTGTATATGTCACAAAATACGCAATCAAATAAATACATTGATTGATAAACAGTTCACTGAATGAGCTGGCAGATGGAGTGGGTTCGTTTGCGAGTGGCACGTTTGTAGCGGGAAGCTATGATCTGTGTGTGTGGTCTAGTCCAGACAAATCAAGTAGAGCCTATCTTCATTCATAAACAGACGACTCTACAGCAAGCATTGATCCATTAATTCGCATGGTCTTATAAAAATACAAGAACAGACGTACACAAATGCTGTGCTTCTCCCAAAAACAAATCACATGTACAATGTATTGGTTGATAAACACACAGTATAACAATGCCAATACATTTTTAAAATAAATTAAAGGAGTTAACCGCGGGGATAAGAAAGCATTTTTCCTCGACGACCACCCAAGCAGAGAGAGTGGCAGCTCGGAGGGGGAGCTGGAGCTTTGGGTGGGAGGAGGAGGAGGACGCCATTGCAACCACAGCTGGCCGCCCGAGATAAATCTCAGGAAGAACAAACCCATACCAAACTTTACCCGCAGTCACTGGTTTGGAGCTTTTTTCTCCGTTTCGTCCCGTTTTTGCTCGGGTTGTAAGGAAGTACAAAACCAAGATGGATGTTTTGCCTTCGATTAGAAGAATGTGGAGCCCCAGCGCCGAACAAAAGCAGGTAAAAAAGGCCGAGTTCTGGGGGAGGGGGGGCAATGGGGGAAAGTTTTAGCAAACTTAGCTAACTAACGGTAGCTGAACCGCTAGGATGAATCCGGACGTTATAAGGGTTATTCTCCGCGTTTAACCTGAATGTATCTGTTCAGAATGACCAAAAATCACCCAAATCCACAACTTTAACTACTAGCAGAATACACAGCTTTATCTGATGTAGAAATACGCTAACAAACGAAGCTATAAAGGCGTAACTTTCAGCAGAGTTCAAAGTTTCGTGAAAGTTCAAGCATTAACCGAGAAGTAATTCCATACATTTTAAATCCGCTGTATTATAAGTCGATAATACATGTTATTAAGAGGCGAATTACAACAAATCCGGCTCCATGGTTTTATTTAAACAGGTGCGAGTAACATTAAAGTTGATTTTATGCATAAAGGAGAACAACAAAAAAGAACTCATCCATTTGCAGTTGTGGATGAGTTGATTTTAGACAACTTTTATAGTTCGATAAGTTAAGACTCTTTGTTGGAAAATGAACTAAAATTTGTGTGATCATAACTGTTTATTGTTGTAGCTCTTTCTTCGTGGATATAGCTGTTCTATTTTTTTAAATTATGGAATGAAGTTTTTTTTTTATCTCATTTAAATGGAAAACTGGGAGAGGCAGGACTTTAAGTGTATTTTTTTAAGTCTGGAAAGACGTGATGTAATATGGAAACATATTTATATCTGGATTTTATTTACTATCCCATTGTCTAAGGAAAGCATCCATCTATTTGCTATCTATCTTCATTTGTTTGTTCATCTATTATTCATTCACTTGTATTTATTCATCCATCTGTATAATTGAAAGCCTGACTGCTCCAAAAATATCTGCTGTAAATTTTCTAATATATGTTCAGTTAAAAGAGTTTTGGTCCCTTAGTTTATACCTATATTTTTTTTGTTTCCAACCGTAAATCAAATAATCAAACTAATCAAAAATCTTCCAGTGAGCTTGGTTACCGTCCCTTCAGTATATCTGATGGTTTGTTTCCTGTCTAATAAATGTGTAACAGCCTTTTTCTTTTCAACGCAGACTTCCACAGTAACCTTCCCCGTCCGGTGGTCTAGTCTCTCACCATGAACTCCAGTAGGAACTGCACCTCCGTGGGGAATGGCGACGGTCTAGCAGCCCTGGAGTCTGTGTCCATAGTGACCATCACGCTCCTGGCCTGCCTGGGAAACCTGCTGATCGTGGCCACCCTCTATCGCAGGCCGTACCTGCTCACGCCTAGCAACAAGTTCGTGTTCAGCCTGACCCTGTCTAACCTGCTGCTGTCTGTGCTGGTGCTGCCGTTTGTGGCTGTGAGCTCTGCGAAAAGGGAATGGGTTTTTGGGGTGGTGTGGTGCAACTTCACCGCACTGCTCTACCTGCTCATCAGCTCAGCCAGCATGATGACCCTCGGGGCTATCGCTATTGACAGGTCGGTGCCATATTAATGCATAGCTGCATTTAGATCATATTTGCATGCATCAGTTTCCAACTACTGAACAAACTTCAACTGGTGCTGTTAATATAATTTTGCCCAATTTTCCTGCCTTATGACTGATACATGTTGATTACTTAAACATTTTAAACTTTTCAACATTTTTTTTTTTTACAAATTTCACTAGATTTTTATGTGTTTTTATGAGGTTGTGCAGGAACACGGCAGACGGGCCTGAGAGGAAGTTGCGGAGAACTTTGAAGAAGTTTTCTTTTTCTGTAAAACTATATATCAAAGCTTTAGGCTTCACTCAGGAGAACTGTTCATGTTCAAGAACTATTGGAGGTGTGATGCTGCTCAGAGGTAATAGGAGGATGGAAGAAGTTAAATGAAAAGGTAATAGAATGAGGAAAAAATGTGTTTAGATTGTTTTAGGCTGCAAAACACTCGAGTCTGGGGTGGGGGACATTCTGTAGTGGTCTGTCTTGCACCGGATCTGGAGAAGCCTCTGACTGAAGACACTCTGTAGTTGTTTTAACAGTCTGATATTGTGGTGGATGCTCACTGTTGCCCAATTCTTTGTTAAATCAATAAAATCAAGTGAAATTAATTAGCGTGTGGATAAAAGATGGTGATCAAAAAAGAAGAAAGATTAGATTCTCCCTCTAGCTTCTTCCTGCTGCAGTTGCACAGATCATTTTCCATTATCCTCTATTATGCCATTGCAGAGATTAATGAGGTCAGAGCTCATTGTTTTATACATTTAAAGTCGCATGTGCAACTCTGGGAAACTAATACATGAGATAAACTGTGTTATCTTCCCTTCCTGAGCTTTCAGAGCTCTGACTGTGGATTTTCTCAGCAGCTCAGTCCTCGGTGTTCTCACTGCTCTCCTAGTTATCCTCATCACCTTTGGGGATTTCTGGTTACACAGCAGCTTTTTTGTTCTCCTGCCAAGCTCCCGTCCGTCTGTTGTTTGCGTCTTTTATCAAAACGCATTACAGACCTCTTAGCAGGTTCCTGCAGCTTTCAGCTTCTGTATCAGCCTCTTCCGTCTCAGCAGTCTCTGGGGGGGGGGGTGTCGGCTCCTATTTGACAGATTTCTTCATCGTGTTCCCGTTTAATACCGACAGGTACTACGCCGTGCTCTACCCGATGATCTACCCCATGAAGATCACAGGGAACAGGGCGGCGGTGGTCATCGTCTACGTGTGGCTGCACTCTCTGCTGGGATGTCTGCCCCCTTTGTTTGGCTGGTCCTCCTTTGAGTTTGATTGTTTAAAGCGGACATGTGTCGCATCCTGGTCCAGAGAGCCAAGTTACACTGCCTTCTGGGTAATCTGGTGCATCCTCCCCCCCTTCTGCATCATGTTGGCCTGCTATGGAGTCATTTTCCGCGTCGCTCGCATGAAAGCCAGAAAAATCCACTGCGGGACCGTTGTCGTAGCCCAGGAGGACTCCACGGGGGCTCAGAGAAACGGACGTAAGAACTCAAGCACTTCCACGTCTTCTAACGGGAGCAGACGGAGCCTCGTGTACGCCGGGAGTCAGTGCAAGGCCTTCGTCACCATCCTGGTGGTGATCGGCACCTTCCTCTTGACTTGGGGACCGTACGTTGGGGTGGTGTGCACAGAGGCTCTGTGGGGGCAGGGCAGCGTTTCTCAGGGGCTGGAGACTCTGGTGGCGTGGCTCTCCTTCTGCAGCGCCGTGTGCCACCCGCTTATCTACGGCCTGTGGAATAAAACGGTGAGGAAGGAGCTGCTGGGAATGTGCTTCGGCGATCGCTACTACAGAGAGTCCTTCGCCACAAGACACCGGACGTCCCGCCTCTTCAGCATCTCTAACAGGATCACAGGTGGGAGAACAGCAGATATGTAAACTTTGGCATTTTTACAAAGATATAGTCATTAGTTGGATGTTTCTAATGATTAATGCATTTCTAAACTTTAGAAAAGGTACAAAAAGTAACTGATAGAAGATTATTGATTATAAATCTGTATTATTATTATTATTATTATTAGCCTATTGCAGGTCTGCAGCTCCCCTCTGGAGTTCCAGATTGATTTGTTCCCCACAGTAAAGGAAGTTGAGGCAGATGGAGACTTTTGACTTTTAGTTATAGCAACAATGATGCAGAAAAGTTCAAATCTTCTCCCAGATGAAGCTTTTTTTTTGTTTCAACACAAAGAATTCCTGTTTTAGTAATAACATCTTTAATTTCATAGGTAACATGAACACATCTATCCGATAACCATTCATTAAGAGGTGACTTTTGTGCACCAAAATATGCTTTTAATTAATTAATAGAAGAAGCCTAATGTAGCAGGCATTTTTCATAGAAAGATTGAATCTAGTTCTGTGCTTATTGATAATAATTGACCTTTCATTTTATGATATGTTTTCTATTGTAGCTCAAATGAAATTTTAGGCTATATGACGTCTTTAATGCTCCAAACATGGAAAAACCCTGACGTATGATGCTTGAGACATCCCCCTCCTACAGAAAGCCTTTAAACAAATCACTTGTGCAAGTTCTTTTTTTGTGTGTAGAAAGACAGTTTTAGTCCTAGAAAGAAAGTCTTTAGAAAGCCTTGCTAGCTTAAAAATAGTTCCTTTATGAAGGCCTGCTTTTGTACGATTCCATAACATGTTTGTATTTTATTCAGACTTGGGTATGTCCCCCCACCTGACTGCAATGCTGGCCGGAGGAGGACACCTGTTATCCCAAGGAAGCAGCACAGGAGACACCGGCTTCAGCTTCACTCAGGACTCAGGTAGGAGTTTCACACAAAAACGTTTCTCATACTAAAACCCAGTGATGATTGTAAGTGTGCAGATGTAGGTGGCAGTTAAAGATCTAATCTCTGCTAGATGCTAACCCTTTTATATTATCTAATGGGTTTTTGTTCGTGGAGCTGAGGTAGTTTGTTGCTTTTGTCTTGGGTTGATTTTTGTGCATCATTACTTTTTGAATAAGCTTCTCCTCTTGTGGCACTGGAGCTGCCTGTAGAGCAGTACTTAGAAGTTTTGGTCTCATTTATTTACTAAAGCTTAACTGTGGCTCTTTTTAAGGACATTCATCTTTGCTTCAAACAGAAAGCTCTGGGGGGGGGAAAGAGGCACTTTTATCCAGGTTCTGGATGTGTAGGAGCCAATTATTTTTTATTAATTAATTGAATTTTTGTGAAGAATCTAGTTAAGGTTATTTATTTTTTCAATATTTGTTTTAAGATTGTGTTTGTTTTGTTTTTGGTTATTTAGTTATTTTTCTTTGATTTTGAATAGTTATGAGCAATTTGGGTGGATTAAGTGTAGATAAGGACCAGCATGCATCTGGGTGGGCGTATGGTTTTTTTTTTTATCAGCGAAGAAGAAGAAACAAACTAGTAACTATGTATTTCTTACTTGTTTTTGATTCATGTAGCTGTTTTTTCAGTATTTATAGAGTCTTTGTAATGTAACCTAAATTATTGAATCTGATAGTGACAGTGAATCATATGGTTTTAAATTTAAGGCTTTGGATTTGATTCTGATTTGGAAATAGAAATGGAAAAACTGTACTGATACAGTCTTGTGTCAGTTGCCTTTAATGACCCACCATTCATCATACTAAAGCTTTAATATGGTGTTGGTCCACACTTTACAACAGGCTCACCTCAGCATTTCTGAGAAAACTTTCCACGATGTTTGGGAATGTCTGACCTTCTTTTTATTCGAGAATCTACAGGTTTAGACACTGATTTTGGATGAGAGGGCCTGACTTGCTGACTTCACTGTAATCCCTGTATATGTTCACATCTATCACATCGTATAAACTTTACTGGTGCACAGTGACGTTTGAACAGAAGGGTCCACCTTCAGAGCGTTAGCAGTGAGTCAGGAACATAAACACGGCTCCTTTAGCTGAAGTAGGAGGATTTTTTTTCTCCCTGGAACTAGCCGGAAAAGCTCAAATACTGAAAAATAACATAAGGTTTTATTTGATAATAAGAAAAGCAACAGAACAAAGTTGTTTAGTTCTACGTTTTTTTTTAATGTGTGTGACTTTGTTGTTACTCATTGGGAGTCACTGTCCTGCCTTACATTCTACAGGGAAAGACCCAACAAAATAGCCTCATTGTTTCCTTTTATATGAAATACATTTCATTTTCTTGATATTTCCCTCTACTTTGATATGCTATTTTATTCCATACCCACAAAGAATCAAACTTAAATAGCTTTGTCTCTCATCAGTTTTCTTAAACACATTAATTTGTCCATTTTTGTCTGAATCTAGATTTTAACCTTAACTGTACAATGAATTGGCCTCAAGTTGAACTCTAGACCAAGTTTATTAGTCCTTCATTCATTCCTATTTAACAGCTCATGATTTCAGTTGAAGATGGTGAAGGATATCTGATTGAATTTGTTGTAGTTGTTTATTTTTTTTGTAGTAGTAGTTTCTTTTTCTGGTCTGGGAGGTAAAACCTGAAGTCCAGTTTACAGGAAGTCAGCGTGTTTGTTTTAAACCTGCAGGGACAGATGTGATGCTGCTGGAGAACTCCTGCACAGACGGCTCCTTCTGCCCCGCACACCATGTGAACCCATCAGGAAGGAGGCGGAGCTCGGTCACCTTTGAAGACCAGGTGGAGCATTCCAAAGGTATCTCATCATTAGAGGAAGGGAACATGCTAGGAAAAAAAAAGGTTTAAGAGAGATTTAAAAAAAACTAAGTGGCAAAAAGCAATTTAAAAGTTGTTTTTTTTTTTTATGTTTTGCAGCTGAAAACCCATCTTCAGTCCAAGTCCACGCAGAGATCCATAAATCTCTGGACTCGTTCGCCTCCTGCTTGGCAAAGGCCATCGAGAGCGACGCCAAGCTGGCGCTGTTTCAGCAGAGTCTAGCACCGCAGGGGGGGCTCTTTATGACGAGGGGGACGCAGAAACCCAGATATCTGGACGGTCAGAGACTGAGGCTGGAGAGCATCGATGAAGGCATCGTGAAAGACGACCAAGAGGAGGAGGAGGATGTGGAGGAGAAGCTCATTTGATGGCCCTGCTCTGTGTTCTCAGTGTGGCTCTGTAGCTGAAGCTGCTGGCATTAGGAAGAGGCGCATAGTCAGTCCACCATGTTGGATCAACACCATCAGTGTCTTGACAAACTTTTATATCATTTTTTTACTCTAATAGGAATTTTGTACAACTGTAACCTTATATAATAATAGTTCTTTGCTACAGATGTTTTGTTATCATATATTTTTTTATTTGGTTTGAGTCAAAAAGGAAGAAAAATTATAGGAGTTTTTTTTTTTCGTACCTGGAAAATGAAAAAAAAAAGAAAATCCACCTCATTTTATCACTACAAGCCAAAAACATGGCTGCAACAGTTTCTGTGATGAAGATATTTTCATTAACATCTAATGGGTCGTTTTTAAATGCAGTTTTTTTGCGCTTGGATCAGTGATGACTGGTTACCTTTAAGCTTCAGATTATAGATCTATTTATTTTCTTTCAGGTTCGGGACGAATCAAGAAAAGAAGAATATCATGTATGAATGTAAAAAAAAAAAAAAGCATTTCCACTTATATTTCTTGCTTATTCTAAACCGCAGTCATGATTCTAAATAGCAGGAAAAAAAATTCTAAGATCGATTGCACATTTTGTCAACAATGGTACAAGAATGATGACTGTTTACCAGAAATAGGACATTTTCACTCACACCTGCAGCCTTTGCATCAAATCACCAAGCAGGCGTCACATTATAAAGACCAGCCTTTAGTGTGTTGGTGCTGAAACAGCTTAGAGATTCTGGTTCCTGCAGCTTTTAGAAGCGCCTCTGCTTCCACAGCTGTTATCAAATGGGTGAATTGGTGAGCAGCAAGGTTCTGTTAATGATCCGATTATTCGCTGCAGGACTTCGGACCCCAAGGACTGAAATTTAAGACTCGTCCTAAAGAGCCCTGATTAGTTCAAATCTGAGAAAGTGGAGTCCAAGTGAGAACCTGAAGCTTGTTTCTCCTAATTCATTTTAGATCAATCTGACAGAAGCCATAACAAGGGGATGATCTCTGTCTACTTCACTTGGTGATAATGTGATGTCTGGTTTGTGTTTATTTTTCTTCAGTTTTATTCAGAATTTAAACAGGTTTTAAAAAATGGACCTAAGCTGGATTGATAGAAACTTAAACAGGTCTATCAAGGGTGCCGATTTATTTTAAATGCTGACAAATGACCTCAGGAGAAGACTGGATATAAAAAACGGAATATTTGAATCCTGTTGATGGGATCAACAGTCCTTAAAATACATTTTCTACATCTTAATATTTATAACTTTGACATGAATTACAAGAGTTTGAGTTATGAATCAATCTTATTTGTATTTATAGACCTAAATTCACAATTTAAAGAACATTAAGAACCAAGTTCCTGTTGTGTTTTGTGCATCAGACTCACTGTTGTTACTCTGGATATTAAAATGATTAGTAGGATTGAAAAACCACTTCTAGCCTCATTGCCTTATAAACAGCTGTCCAACATCTGGAATGCAAACTAAGGTACTTAGCACTGTAATCTGTTCTCATTCCTTTTAATTGAATAATGAAAATGCATTTGTTAAAGTCCACTAGACATCGTGTACTCTACCTGTTCACCAATCACTGTCACTCAGAGACAGAGGTACTAAAAACTCTAGGCGGTTCCTCACTGATTGCTGTAACTTATATCTCAGAAATCCATTTTGCTGAATCAAAAGCTCAAAGCCGACTTAAAGAAACTTTTCCAGAGTTACGTGAGTTTTTTGGGGGGTTTTTTCCACTCCGACAGGTGTAAGAAATCTTACCTTATTGTTAAACTGTAGATTTTATATTCCAGTTCTCATGTTTGAGTCTTACCTCATTTGTTTCTTGTTTTTATATTGGGTACTTTTTTTCTTTTTAGGAGAAAATGACTACAAATGAGAAGTGATGATCTTTTACATTTGGATGTTTGTATTAAAAATTTATACCATGACACTATTTGCTTCGAGTGAAACTGAATATTGTCATTTGTAAAACACTGAGATGTGTAAACATGAATGATTTTAGCAGGAATCTAAAGCATTGGTTAGATGATTTCTACTGATGTTTCCTCTTTAACCTTCTTTAGACAACCTCTACTAACCTGTTTTGTACTAAAGAGGCCTGGATGCATCCAATTACAGCAATATTCAGTGTCTTATTTTAAAGTGGAACGCTGCTTTCCAATAATATTATCTACTATAGATCATTTTCAAATAACTATGCTTCATTTTAGCTAACATATTTTATAACCATATAAACATCTTCAAGCAGTAAACGGGTGAAGTAAAACCAAAATGACATCTCAAATCGGTTTGTGTGTGAAATAAATTGGTTCATTTTAATACACATTTGGTCACGATTAGCTTTATTTTAAGAGCCTTTTTTAATTTGTCAGTAGGTGTAGTTATTTAGAGCAGATGATGGCAAATATATTTGACTGTAGTTGCAAAGAAAAAAAAAACAACCCTGAAACTATATATTTTTTGGAAAAGCATGATCTCACAACGAAAACATATATTCATTGAAAATTATATTTTAATAAAGAAATGAAAGTCTCTATTGCCACCTGCTATCTTCACTCTGCTTGATCCAGTATTGGCATCAGAGTATGAATTATATAACATTTCTCATGGTTAAAGCTCATAGAGAGGAGTTTGATCATTGCATAGTCCCCAACGTACCGAGACGCCTTCCTATGGTAACTGGTAAGTTACAACGTTTTCAGGTACAGATCAGCTGAATATAAATGCGACAGTTATGCTGCAGAAGTGCGTTAAATACATCATCATGGATGACAACAATTAAGCTTAACGAATGTATCATTTATTTATTTATCAAACGTTGCTGTTACTAACAGACAAAACTGCAAAATGTTATTAAAAAAAAAAAGAAAACTTTCTTCTTTAGCATAAGCAGCACGTTTTTGACGTTTTATTAGTTTTAAATCATGTTTTTTCATATTAAATTGATAGATTATTCTAAATAATAGTTCATAAAAATGATTGAAACATTTTTGTGTATTTTCTTTTTTTATTTTGTTCTAAATTGTTTTAGGCCCCCACTTAGAAAAAAAAACAAAAAAAAAAAAAAAAAACACAGATTTTATCAGTAAAAGCCTTACCAAACTAGTTTTTTTTCTTACAGAATCCATTAACTACAAAAAACAAACATCTTTAATGAATAAAATAAGGTGAAATCTCTCCACTGAGGTGGAGAAATATTGAAAGGAGACGGCGCCTGAGGACAGCTGCTATTAAAAAAAAAAAAAAAAAAAAAAAAAAAGAGTGGAGCTGTAGGAACTTTCTAAATCACCGTTTTCCAAACTTGATAGAACAACCGATTTAAAGCCTTTATCTTTTAATTAAAGTCTTTATTCACATGCTTTAAGTGCTGAAGCAGCACATCAACATTTCGTTGCTACAAATTCAAAAATGTCAAAACATTAACACTGATCAAACTCACCTTCTCCAAACACAAATAATATTGCACTTTAACATCCTTTCACACCATCCGCTGTTATTCGCTCTCTAGACATACACTTTCATATACGCATACTGGCGTCCTTTGCAGTCACACAGGTGTAGTTTGTCCTCGTACAGAAACATCAGTAAGAAAGTTCTTTAAAAAACAAAACAAAACACAAGGGCCTAGAAATGACACTAATATCCAAAAGAAGGTATTCTACACTAGTACAAATCTCAGGGATTCTTTGCAAGTGCTATACAGCAACAACAAAAGGTGTTTGTTTTGTTTGTTTTTTTTTTTTCCATGAAAATAAAGACGCCAACTTGGCTACTGCTCCTCCTCGTTTTCCTGACCGGATCCTTCAGATCGATCGCCTTCCAGTCGATCTACAAGAAGGAGAAAATGAGTCAATATGGAAGAGAAAGAAAGGAGAAAAAGGCGGGGATGAGGTTTACCTGATCTGATGTGATTGAGGGACGCCAACATTCGGAGCATGAATGAGGCCGGGACAGTGATTGTGTTTCTGGTCTCTTCCAGCATCAGCTCATTGCGGGTTATGACCTTTTAATGACGAGATAACAAAAAAAAAAGTTTTAAAAAGTAGGCAAAAAATGCTTTTCTCTGACCGGGGGGGAAAAACTAAATAAAGTAATGTGATTTTTATCACTACACTGCAGACAGTAACTGAAATTAAATGATATATTTTGAATTTATCAATTTCAGATAGTAGAGAAAGGGATAGAATAATATTTCCCCAGTTGTTAAAACATCTCAAATCTTTATTCATAGTTGTAATACTAGATTAAAAGTTTTATGACAAGCGATATATCAACATAAGGGGATAAATGCCCACCTCAAAAACAGATCCTAAAATTGAATTACAAGTAGCTAAAAAAGATGTTAAAATACGGCAAAGAAAATTCAATTTACAACTAATGTAATTTTATTTTGTGTTAAGAATTTATCAATGACTACCAGGTTTTAATCTTTAATGTTTAGTTTGTCCACCAGGTGGTGCTATTATTAATTCAAATAATAGTTTTTTTTTACAGTTTTTTGTCAGGGTCCCCTACTACCGAGTGCTGACTTTGAGTCACCTTTAATTCTACATAAATGGAACCATTTAAAGTGTTTTTGTGTTATTTATTTTATGAAATACTTGTATATTCAATAGTTTCGAACCTGCACATTTTCTATATAATATCCATAATATCACATATAAGTAATATTTGATGTATATCCATGTGGCTTAAGTAGTTTTAAAAGATGGTCCTTTTTTAAACTGGTCAGATATGAATACAAACAACAGATTTATGAAGATAGGCTTTTTGATTTTTTTTTTTTTAATGACATTTTTTCTAATTCAGAATATCATTTTTTTGAGACATTAAACTCTGGGATTTTGATGATCTTTAAGCCAAAACTCATACAAATTCAAAGAGATAAAGCTTGAGATGTTTTAAATCTCGAAAATATATGAAATGAACCTTTTCCTCCATAATCTAATTAAATATTTGTGTAGTTATGTTTTTGACATTGAAATCATGCCTATGTTCAGGTATTAGCTTCAATAATATCAGACAACGACGTACAGATAAACTGTGTTTGTTACGGTAAAAAAAAAAAAAAGCTTAAATTTTCCTGAATGTAAATCTTAAGTAATATGTTTAATTTTTTTGCCTTTTTTTAATTTGTCTTTTTTTTTTACTCAGGCGGTGTGTGGGGGTTAGGGTGTTATATAATCCTTTATACCTCTTCAGCAAGAACTCTGTTAAAAGATGGCGTCTGTTCCAGTGGCGACCAGATCTTGATATCATAATCAATCCCTGAAGAAGCCAAAACTGAACAGAAAAAAAAATACATAAAAAAGGTGAGAATTAAAGGCTGCATTTTGTGACACTGTCCTAACTGGACTCACTGGGGTCGTAGGGGTGCGGCTGCAGGCAGTTGACCACATGGTTGTCGGCCTCGAGCAGCATGACATGTTCTGCCGTGTGTCGGTCCCAGATGAAAATGTGTCCACAGTCTGAGCCGCTCATTACAAAGTTGTTACCCCAGAAGCACGACTCCTTTATCTGGACAAGAGGGTGAAGAACACGTCAATGATCACCTTAGCTACGGCTAGAGGGACACTTCAACATATTTAAGTGACTTTTTTTTTTTTTTGTGAGTATTAAAAGCAGATTAGCTCTTAAAAATGATCAATATTCCTTTACATTTGTTGTTTTTTCTTACAGGAAAATCTAACTACTGACTTACTGAAAACATGTACATAAAATATGCACAACTTACTATTTTTAACAAGGTTTTCCACTTTATTTATAAAGAGACGAAGTTACTGATTTGTTTTACTTCCACCTCTGCTGTAGCCAAAGACCTGCTTTTTTGCTTTCTATATATTTAATAATCCAAACAATAATGATGAACACCGAATGAATGTATGAGTTTCTTCCTTATATATTCATACATTGTCATCCCCGACCTGTCGGGAGTATTTCAAGTGAAAAAAAAAAGCTCGATCTGCTTCTGATTTAACTCGATTTCTTAGCTTCAAAGTACTGGTGGGCAAACTCCATGTTTACGTTTGTAATGGTTGGGTAGGAGATCCTTTTTTTTAATCCTGGGATCACTCCGAAATAACCGTTAAATTGGCATGCAGTGGTTGTCATGGTGAATTGGTGACCTCAAAAAAACACCCTTTACTGTGATTTGGGGAAAAAAAGTTCAAATAAGCGATAAAAATGTGTCACTTCAATGTAATTTACCAGGTTTGTTAGAGATACCAGTAAATGTATGAGTTTATTTACAATGCATTATTTTCCTATAACATGCGATTTTCCTGTACTTGTATATATAAAAAAACAAACAAAGCTAAATAATTTCCAACGCCTACCATCGTTCTGGAGTTGCGATGGCCCTTGTAAACCATTTTGACTGAAGGTCTCCTGATATTCTGGGTCTCACTTTCTTCCATTTCTCTTCTCTCTTTCCTCCTGCGGAACAGCTCCTGGATACGAGCTGCTGCAGAGCGTCTAGGAAAGAAAAGCAACAAACCAAAAGAGTTTTAATAACCCCCCAAAAATATATATATATATTTATTTTATTTTTTTATTTTTTTTTTAAATCCACAGTATTACTGGTCTACATGCTAAACATGACATGCTTAAGTTGCATTTTTTTTCCACTAGTTTATCTAGAGAAAATCTTTTTAACAAAAACATCACGGAGCATCATTACTGTTTCTTTATCCTGTCTAATTGAAATCATCATGCATGCAGGTACATTAAATGAAGCTGTGAACCCCAATGATTGTTTGTGTTCACATGCAAACAATCTATATTCACCTCTTTGTATTAATAGTTTGATTCACACCAAGTCAGAGCAAAGGGTTAGCTGAGCACTGCACTCTGCGTGCTGCATTGGGCTTTAAATGCTGTGATGCAGCTTCATGTTAGGTAGCTGAGGTTTCCAGAGCGAGCGCGTTACCTGATCATCCTATCTCCTACTGCAGATCCTCTGGAATTAAATCTACATTTGTTTGAAAACAGTCAGTGTGAAAGCTTATAACTCAAATCAAAAGAATCTATTCTAAATAAGTTCAAAGATGACTTGTTGAAACTGATGAAGACTCCTATGAATGACATGCTGGGAGAAAGCAGGACCTACCTCTGTCCCTGTCCTCTGAATCTCGCCGGTGGGATGAGAATGGGATCGTCGTCGCTGTCGTCAGAGTCCTGGTTGCTTGGTGCCGGCTGACTCTGAGCCTCCGCCCCCTCCTCGCCGGGAGGTTCGGCTCTCCTGCAGCCTCCTGACGTGTCCTCTGAACCCTCTGGCTGGCTCCTCTCCTGCAGCGGAGACCCCATGTACTGCCACTCAGAGGGACCCCAAGTGGTGGAGGCGGCGAGGGCGCTGGAGCCTGAGACGTCTCTTTGAGACTCTGAGGAGGCAGCGGGCAAACTCTGCTGCCCGCAGCACTCACACGGAGCTGAGGAGGTGAAGAGACATGGTGTCAGAGTATGTCTGCAGTACAGTGGGAAATAAACCAGTGGATATGGTGCCTAAGAAAAGTATTATTTCTACTTATTCAACCCATTTTATTTATTTCACCATTTTTCCACATTAAAACCAAAATAATCAACAAACAGCTCTGGTTAGATGAAACCAAAATAGATCTTTCTGGCCTGAGTGCAAAGTACCATGTATGGAGGAAAACTAATTCTCCTGAACACATCGTCCCCAAAGTGAAACACAGTGGCATTAGCCAGATTGACACATGAAACACTTGTAAAAAACATAATGTCATGGTTGTCTTGAGTTTCCAATAAGTTCTGCAAGTCTTATTTTTCTGTGATAGAGTTGTCAGAACACATACTTGTTTGTCACACAAAACATTCATAAAGTTTGGTTCTTTCATAAATTTATTATGGGTCTGTTGAAAATGTGACCAAATCTGCTGGGTCAA
>JAUZNJ010026408.1:0-16690 GCA_034780135.1 Jordanella pulchra | reverse complement strand
CCATCCATCCATCCATCCAGATATTAAAGCAGTAAACTCACTTATCTCTACAAACACCTCGTTGACGTTTATGGCATGCTTGGCGCTGGTTTCCACAAAGATTGCATGGATGGAATCAGCGTAGTCCTTGGCATCCTTTTCTGGCACTTCTCTGTAAATATAAGAGACATCTTAATAACAATATTTAGAAAGATGTTAAACTGAATCTCTCAATAACCATCAAATGTTTATTTTCTACTGATAACCTTTGCAAGATTTCACAATTTAACCAAGATATGGGAGTGTTTACAAAAGCTTGAGAAGATAGCAGTAAAACGAATATTAACATGATTCCTTTTATATCATTTTGAAGGAAAAATAAAAACATTTCCAGTTATCTTCCAAGAAGACCATCATCTTTTGCTGAGGTAAATTTGGGAATCAGTTAACGGCATTATTACCAAGACATTAACTATAAATGGAAGCAATGTGTCACCTCGCGTCTGAAAGGTCACATTTGTTGCCAGCAATGGCGACCACTATATTAGGAGGACCGTGCTGGCGAAGCTCCTTCACCCAGTTCTTCAGAGTTTGGAAGGACTCCTGATGAGACAAGAAACATGTTAAAGTGAAAGAATCCAAACATGGGCGGGCGCGTCTTCAGTGACGAGTTTATGGAACAGAGAAGCATCGGTTGTTATTAGCAAGAACCAGATTGCTTCCATCCTGATGTCAAATGTCTGCAACTACTTTAAAATGTTATGATGATTTACAGGATGATGTTATTATAAAGGCTTTTTGTTACCTTCAAACATATTGACTAACTGCAAAAAATTAAGAAGTTCAAATCACCTCTTTTGTGATGTCATAGACAATAATGGCTGCTGCTGAACCTCTGTAGTACATCGGTGCCAGAGCACGAAACTGTGGGAAGATTAAAACAGCGTTAAAGAACAAAGAGGCATCTGTGTAGAGCACTGGGGGGGGCAACACAAACTCAGAGGATTTACTTTTACTTGAGTAATTTTAAAAAAAAACATACTTTTACGGCATTGTCCTTTTTTTTACTTTTACTTGAATACAAATATAATAAAACAACTTTTTGTTGCAAGTTTTTAACAACAACAACAAAAACACATCAGAGAGACAAACACAGTTTATGTTTTTCTATGGTGTCTTTTTCATACTAAAACTGGTTTAATGTTAACAGCACATAGCATCTTGTTACTTTATATTGCTTCTTAATTAAAACCTGAAAAAAAAAACAGCAAAGCCTTCGTTTAGAAAGACATTTTTAAATGTTTTATTTCAGGGTTTTATTTTTTTCTTCTAATTCTCATTACAATTTTTTTCCATCTACAAAACATGTTTGCTCTTATTAAATGTTCATATAACTTTAGATTTTTTCTAACTATACATCATTTTTTTAAATATTAAATCAGTTATGATACGTATATCTGTTACTCAATGCTTAAAAAGATTTTAACCAAATATATTTTTAACTCTTACTTAAATTATTTCCAGGATGTCCAACCCTTACTTTTATTCGAGGTAAAATATGATAAAGTACTGCTATTCCTGAGAACATTTTTGGATACTGTACCCCTGGATGCATAAACGAGGAGTCATAAGTTGTAAAGCGCTTAAGCTGTTTTTTATAATCCGACATGATCAATTCTAATAACAGCTTGAAATTCAATGAAAAGTGAGCAGGATTAAGAATGAAGAATCTGTCTGTAAATAACCAACAGGAAACAATGGATGCTTACTCATCACTGAAGGCCTCCGTCTCCTTTTGTTATTCATTTTTCTGTGTAAGAATCCTAAATATATCAGGTCTACAATTATATAACTGCACAGTTATACATGGTTACCTCCTACAAACCATACTGTAGCTTTTCATAGACATTGACTAATCTGTAACAGCTCAGAAATGGCATCACTAGACTAAACTAGATATTAGGAAGTGTTATGAACTCTAAAAAGACCAAAAGTAAAATGCTGCATTTCGTGAGAAGAATATAGATATTAAAAAAATAAAATAAAATCACACATTTGATCAGATCCCAGCAAATAGTGAAGGCCTCCCTATTCAGAGCGTTCAGAGTGTTTAGACTCAAAGCATCCATGGATGCAGAGTTTTTCTACTTATTACTAAAACCATTTCAGCTCAGCTATAAACTCTTCATAAAAACACTCATTAGTATTTAAATTCGTGGTTCTTTCCTGTTTCTCTAAAGGAAATGACTAACTGTTTGTTTTACTGAATATGAGAGAACATGCTACTAGAAAAAGACTGGTTTATTTTAAACTTTCACACATTGCTACCATGCATCATCTAGTTTCACCATTACATCAAACAGCAGAGTTACTTTTAGGAGCCACAGTTAAGGTTTCAGTTCAAAGCTTATATTTATTGCTGAAAAAAGGAGAAAAAAAAACATAACAAAAAATAAATAAAAACAGGATTTGAGATATTTCTTCCACGTGCCATTAACTCTGTAGCTTTCAGCTGGATAATAAATTCAAGTGACACGCATTAAATACTGATGTTTATTTAAAAAAAGAGACGACTTGTAACCCTGAATCCAACGGGACTCTGTTTTTGCAGCTATTCTGTTTTCCTTCACAATAGAGCAAAACAAACCATTCGTCTTGGAGTGACAATGTTACCTCAGAAAAAGCAGACATTCCCCATAATTACAGTTGTTACTGGCCTCATGTGTAGCAGCAGGAATCCAGTTTGGGATTTTCTTTGGCAGGGCCACTGAGGAGAGCTCTGTCTGTTTCGCTGGCGAGTGTCTCGCTTCACCACATCGAGACCTGTGTGGTCTATCTCTGCCTAAAATCGAAGAGCAATCACACCGAAGCCCGACGTCTGGCCACACAGAAGCATAAAGAAACAACTTCCCTGATACCCTGGTAGAGCTGATTAATCGATGAAACCACAAGCTGGGTGCAGAAAAGGGACCTTCTTGTTCCAACTGGATGCAAAGATACACTTTTCTCGATTTTAGTGAAAAAGAGCAGAAAGAGGTGGAAAGCTGGTGGGTTTTATTTGGGATCAGATGTCCCTTCATGCCTCATCTGATTTCAAGATATGGATGCTGCCCTTTGGAAAACCTCTGGAGCTTTTCCTCCATTTTCAGCCAGTTTTGATCTCCTTTCTTGCAATTTGTCAGTTTTTGATGGACCAAAGCGTAACAAGAGAGATTAGAAAACAAGCTACAGAAGGCTTTGGGAGACCAAATAAAACATGAACACGCGGTGCATTTGTCACTGTTACATTTATGGGAATGAATTTCTTGGGCCTGAAGTAAAGAAACGGTTCATGAGAAGGGAAAAAAAATGGACGCTGGGAAGTGGAGTGACAGAGAGCTTCAGATGGGACACAGAAACAACAGAAAACGCCACAGGGCTGAGACAGCGAGTTCATCCTCCTGTCTTATCTTAAATAGGTCTGCACGGATGTCCCCTGAAGAGCGCAAGGAAGAGGAATCCTCCAGAGGGAAGGAGGATGAAAGACAAGCTGTGTCTTATCTCAGCTCTGGGGGGGGGGGGCGCTGACGCAAGGGATACAACATTACAATAGCAGAAGGTTGAGCATGAAAAAGGGAAGTTCATGTCAGGGAAAAAAGGGAAGCGATGTTGGATATGTAACACATAGAAACATGGGATGTGGACGCTGAGTCAAAGGAGAAAGCTGCTCCTTTCACAAAAACCGTCTCTGAAATCATTTCAGTTTCTGCATGGATCCTGTTTTAAATCTGCACCTCAAAGCAGGAGTTTAATGGAAGGAAAAAAAAGGGCATTTACAGATGAATGTGGCTCAGGTTTGTTTCAGGTCTTAATGTGACATCAAAACATGAAAGATTTACAGTTGGCTTTGGAGCCAGAAAATCATCCCTGACTGGTTCAAATAAAAGAAACACCCAAAAATCAGATCCTCCTCCTATAGGAAGGAAAATGTTGCCCCCTTTCAGAAGCACCAACTTACTGCAGGATTCGTGAGCCTGAGAGAGGATTTAGGGAGGGGCTCACACACACAAACACAACTCTTTCACCTGCTCCCCCCCCCCACCCAGGTGGACGACACTCACCCGCTCCTGTCCTGCCGTGTCCCAGATGAGGAACTTATGCAGCTCGTTTTGGTATTGCACTGTCTTCGTCATGAAAGATGCCCTGGTGGAAATAAGGAGCAAATGATTTCATTTTTAAAATGTTCAACTGGTCCATCCAAAAAGCCCAAGATAATAGAGAAAGATTTGTCGGTTGTTATATGTAATATTTCACTTTGTAGTAATAATTGTCTGTGTGATGGCATCTGAAACCAGCTTTGAAAAATGTTATTTATTACATTTATTTGAATTATTTGACTGCATTTAGTCTAATTTTTTCTGTGTCTTTTCAAAGATGTTAGCAGTACAATTATTTCAGTTTGTTTAGAGGCATCGCAAGTCTTAACCTCTTATCAGAAAATGACAGATTTCATAATTACATCTAAACCATTTTTTATACCAAAAAATGCTATTTTATTTGGATTTTTAACCAAAAACATATAGATGTTTAACTCGAAGTTCATATTGTTTTTATGACTTGCTTATCCAGAGCCCTTTGTGGCTGGACTGTTACCGTTGTGTGGAAAAGTATTTACTTCTATTAGCATGGATCTGCATGCTAGCTCCAACTATGTCTTCCCCTCTGTGTGGCAGCAAACACACTGTGAGCATATTTCTGCAACCTAAAGAGGGAACTGTGGTGTCTTAATGTGGTTAAATGTTATGTGACCAAAACTGAGTCAATCTGCAGTTTAAAACTGGGATTATACTGTAAATGCAATTAATCGTCCAGAACTATTCACAATTATTATTATGATTATTAAGCAGAGAAAATTATTGGTTGACTGTTATAAGGTATCCAGTCTATGCACAATGAAAGCAAGAGCTCTCTTGACATTGTGGGATAAACTGAATCTTGTTGGGGGTGCCGAATTGATGCAGCCAGGGGGCCATTGGCAGGAAACAAAAGGTGCAGCAGCAGACAGTAGGAGGTTTCAGGAGGATCAGGTTCTTATCTTAGTACTTCACTCATGATGTACTTGACCATGACTTTGTGTAGCCATAACTTTAACAGGCAGCTGGTTGTTAAGCAGCTAGGATTAAAGCTCAATCTTCTACGTCTAAAACCACGTTTTTCCACAAAGGAAAACAGAGCTCCTCCTTAAGTTTCACGAATGAATGCAGGATAGTGAAGGAAATAAAACGTCTACAGTGTGTTTCGGTCTGAAGCCGGCTTGTTGTGGTAAATAAAGGGCTGAGTCGAAAGCTGACGTAGTCAATTTACTGGTTTATCTACATACCAGTCTTCACTTATGAGATCTTGGATGCAAAAACCTGAGCTGAGCTTCCTCTAAAGAAAGGTGAGGCTTAAAAGAAAAGGTGGGATGATGCTGGTCTCCCTCATTAAAACATATCAGCGTCAGGTCAGGACGCCTCCCGTTAGGTGTTTTCTGAAATCTAACACTGGAGGATTTCTATTCAACCAGGAGAGGAGCCTGAAGGTAGACCTGTGATGGAAGGACTTTATTTCCCTTTAGGTCTGGGAATACATTGATATCCCACCAAATGAGTCGAAGAGTGAGGCTAAGAAGAAGCATGTCTGGGTATCATGACAAACCCACAACAGTGGATGACTAATAACTGGGTCTATTTACTTATTTCTGAATTATTTCTTCCATATTTATTAAGTGATGGCCTGGCTGTTAAGAGGAAGGGAGTTGAGTAAAAGAGCAGCTGGAAGGTTGTCGGTTCAAACTTCAGTCTGTCACTTGAGTCCCGGAGCAAGACCCTTAATTCCACAAGGCTTCCTAAGTGCTGCAAGCTGCTCACTAATGGATCCATTCAATCACAAATAAAATGGATTATTTTCATTAAAATAATTGACCTTCAGTATTTCAAAAGACTGAAATATAACTCTCTAAAAAAAACAGAAAAAACTCATTCAGTAGGACTAGTTCGCATCTAACAAAAGAAAGAAAGATTAATATTGTAATAATAGCATGGCGGCAAAATAACCTTTTTAAAATAACAGTTTGGCACTAACATATAAATATGACTTTTTACTACTTCTTTTGACCTCTTACTAAAACTCATTAAATGTATTTTAGGAATCTGTCTTTGAAGTCCCCAAAAAGTGAAACATTCATGACACAACTTACCCAATGGTCGGGTTGATGTTTGGGTCAAAGCTGTCCTCTACAAATCTACAAACAATACTTGATTTTCCAACTCCAGTATCCTGCACAGACAAAACAAAAATAAAAGGTTTTAAGTTTTACTAAGCATGATCATAAACGATATTGAGGCATTTTCTTCTTTTCTGATTAATTCATAACCTATATTTATACAGGAACCAAGAGTTCACAAGTTGTTTTTTAGCAAAGAAAGATACCATTTTAGTTTAGCAACTGACAGATCATTTCTACCTTAAGTGTTATGTTTTTTTGCGGGCTCATTGGTTCCTTTTTTTTTCAGATTTTTTAATGGTGACCATATACTTAAATCCACAATATTCCCTCTAATCCCTTAATTAAAAGTGGAGATTTTCTGCGCCCAATTTGTCAACTCAAAATATAGTAATTGGTCCGAATACTTGAAGCCGAAATAGACTTAGCTTTGATGAGACATAAATCTTATTTGAATTTTCTTTCGATTGTGATAGATGAGGAAAGTAGTTTTTAAATGCACTGATAATGTTGAAATATGTATTATTATCTCAGTTTGGACTCAAATATAGACGTTTGATTTAAAATTACTTGGTGTTATCAACGCACCAGTGGTCTTTAAAAAGTCTATTTTTTCATTTTTTGTGTCTATAATCACAGTCGACTGATTATAGTTTTAAATCAAAGTGTAAAAACAGATCAGCAACTCGGAGCCGCAAATTTATTCACACTTTGGACGAATCGACACCGATACTTACCCCAAGGAGACAAACTTTCAGCTCTCTCAATGCCATAGCAATGTATCTTCAAACAAGACTATTTAAATTATCACTGACAGTTTTATACTCCGCTCCTGCTTTTTATCTGAATTATTCTTCAGGCGGTGTGTGTTTACGAGGTCCGTAGCTTCATAGTGATCAAAAGCGTTAAATCCACATCCAGAATTAGGCTAAAACTCCTGCTCTACGCATCACGCCGTCTTCAAGTCCTTCATATTTCATTAAATATTGTCATTACTGTAAACAGCTTGCTAGCTAACTGCGAAGCCGCTGAATCGCTCGGTCTCCATCTTGAACTATGGCGTATAGTCACGTGACTGTATAGTCTCTCTCTTTTTTTTGTTTGGAGGCGCACAAAGAAGGTCATGTTATGCTCTGTAATGCCGAGTTTGTGCAAGACTGGCAAAACAATTGTAAGAGAAGTTGTTTAAAACACAATTCTTGTGTTAATAGCAGCATTGTAAGTACTTTCAGGAAGTAGTTTGCTGCCGTGTTTGAGTGACAGCCCATAACGGGACGGCTGACGGTGTTGTGTCGAAAAAGGCACCCCTGCCATGAAAAACACCCCTGTCGTAGGAAGCGTATTAGAAGGCAGATAGGCAGCCCGCAGAGCAAGGCGATACTCAAGATGGCAGGTAATAACACTTTAAACCGGTTATTTCTTTTATAAACTTTGTGGGTTTTTAATTAATAAAGTGTAGTGTTACTTTTGTGATTTCTAACACATAAACTCTAGTGACTATTTCAACACTTATTTGGTGTAATGATATCTTAAGAAAGCCGACTGTGGCACAGGGCTTGGACAAGTGTTAGCATTAGCTTGTGCGCTAACGAAAGCTAACTAGGAGTGTCGAAATGGGTCATTGCAAAAGCGTACACCGCTAAACAGTTTTCAGTTTGAAAATGTCGTTTAATAAGATATATGGAGTGGATTTGTTTAGATACGGATATGTCTTTGATTTCGATTTAGATTTCGACCTGGTATAGCAAAGGCTATCGAGTTGACTTAGCCTTATGTTAGCCTGGTAGCTAGTCAGTGTCAGCCATAAGCTGTCCAAATCCTCATATATACAATAATAAAGTGGACTGTTTGCTTTTACCCTTTGTGAATATTGGGGTTGCCCTAAATTATAACGCAATGCTTAATTTGTTAAACACTGGACTGATACCATCGTCTGAAGTTTTAGGTTGTTTTTATATCTGGAGCACATTCCTTAGCCTCAACAGCTGTAAACATACTCTTCCCCTCCTGGAACGTCTCCTGGGCTTATCTTAACTTGTCCCTACTAGTCTTGTGTTATATCGACGGCTGAATGGCAATTAAAATATGCCGCAATTTTGTGTATTTTTTTTATTGAAATCTGGAAGGGTTGAAGTGTCCTGGTCAATGCAGGAAATGATCCACCAGCTGTAATTCTTTATGAGTAAATTAGACTACAAACAGAACAATTTACATGTACACATCTAAAACAATTGACAACAGAAAAGTGGCAAACGGTGGACAGTTTAAAATGATTAGAAGATGGAGGTAATAAATTGTAAGTAGGGCGTCATGTCCTCTTTTTGTCTCGTTTTATCTTTGTATTATTTTTTTAGTAAGCTTATGAGTTTTTATTGTAGATAGCATACAGTACTATTGTCACACAGTTATTTGTAAGGATGTTTGCTAGCAGTGCTGTTTCTAAAATTGTAATGATTATATTGATTTTTGGCTGACCTATATATTTTTTCTGGAGCGTCTATCCTGTTAAAGTATCTTCACCACTAAAGTTATGCACTTTTTATAGAAATGGAGGAAAGGTGAACTTCATCAACCTAGTATCCTACCAAATACTGCATCTATTGTGATTGTGACTTTGCACTCGCTGATGTTGTAAATATGATTAGGATTCAGTATGTTGAGCAGTTCTGGTTATTTACAAAAAAAATTGTCTGTTTATTATTAAAAAAATAGCAATTTGTTTCTGTACTTATCAGTCATACAGCTTTTTTTGTAAGTCCTCAAATCAATAATAGTAAATTAAAAGGCTTATTACACAAAAGGTAAACTATCTACAATGTTCTCTCACTCAAAGTGATGCAACTACATAAATAGACTCAATATTATGTTGCTTATTGTCTCTGCATGAAAACTCATAAATATTATTCTTGGTGCTTCATTTTGTAAAATGTTTTAATGTTAAATAGAATATTTTAATATCAATGTACATTAAAATATATAAACATTAATTAATTATATAAAGTGAACGTGGAATAGTGAAGCAAAAATGATTTGACAAGTTGTTTTTTTTGTAGATGTTCACTTTGTGCACCAAGGTTTAACTATAAAGTGTACAAAAGTGTAAAAAAAACCCTGAAAACTGGGTAAAGAGACATTTGATTATAAATAACTCAATATATATTAAACGTGTGTTTAAGTGTCATGGTATGTTTGACAAAATGGAAGACCTAAAAATATTGCTAAGAAATGCTCATAGTTTTAGGTGGATCTAATGAAAACGTTGACAAGATCAAGCTCAATATTTACACTTAGCAAATGAAAACATGTCCAGCATCAACTGAGTTGCAGTGGCAATTATTGTTGCTACTAATGATCATTTTGAAGCATGTTCATTTAGAGTTTATTTAATACATTTATATGATTGTGGAGTGCAAGTAATGCAGCAGTAGTTTACCAGTGTATCACCCTAATGGGTTATTAATGAAAGGCTAGGGTTACATTTGAATGTTGGGCGTATGTCATTGGACCTGAACATTGAAAAGAGGATATTCTTTTCATCGTAATGCTGCAGTTGTTTGTTTTTGCATCACTACACATATGTTGTGACATCGGAATGATTAATCACAAGGACCTCGAGGATTTTTTTTTTTTTTAGTCTTAATGCCTTTTTCCTTCTGAATTATTGTTGGTTCCTAAACCAGGGTTTTGATGGTTTTATCATCAGCAGCAAAGCCATCTCTCTGCATCCTCCGTTGTGGTCGGAGCTCTGTGTAGATTAAGATTACATCCATTCATTCAGCCACTCATCTTGTTGTAATAAGCAGTTTTCAGTGTCTGTTTAACTAATTTTACACTCAAATTGTTGATAACTAGCTTACTGAAAATGGTGAAGGAAAAGGGGGGGGGTTATTAAAAATGTCCTTTTTCATTCCAGTATAACCTACAATAACTTTGCTGTTGATTAGTATGTTTTTAAAGTCTACAATAAAACTAACTGTGTTATTGTTGCAGGTCTATCTTTATACTTTGAAGATGGCCATGATGACCTGGATGACTGTACGTATACCAAAGTTTTGTACATCTTCAATGTGTCATGATTTTGTGCAACCTTTTTTTACAGCCTAACATAACAGATGTTCATTAGCCAAATAAGTAAAACTAAGATATTTGGTAACAGGATATTTATACTTAGAGCTGGACAATATTTCAATATTAATATATTTGGTGATACAATTTAATTCAATATTTTTGATATGACTTTTACATATGTTTCTGATATTTCAGTATACATCACAGTCTATAGATACAGCATGTTACTGACTTATTGTCCAGGTTTTCATGTAGTTTTATGTGTTTTTGTTTTTCAAAGATAATATTTCTTAAATGTTGTGTTGGAGGATTTTTATAAACATTGCAAAAAATTATTCATAATTTTTGATACACATCTGTTGTAGGCATTCTTTGTTGTCTTTCTAAAGCTTTTAATTTTTCTGCATCAATATTGAAATTGTATCGACCAAACTAAGAAATGTATCGTGGTATAAATTTTGGCCTTGCTGTCCTGCCCTGTTTACACCCCAATCAAACATTCACTGCTTATCTCAAACATTTCATATTCTTTTATTTCTGATGTGTATATTCTGCATGCCATCCTCTGAGATTGCTATAATGTATATTTATGTTGTTTTTTTTTTTTTTTTCAATTGAGTTGATAATAAAAGCCAAATCTTTCCATCCACAGTCGGATTTGATGATTATGCTACAGATTGTGACGGCATCCGTATCACAGCATTCCTTGATGCTGGACAAGACAACCTCACCCCTCTAGGAAGGTTGGAGAAGTACGCCTTCAGTGACAATACATTCAACAGGTAAGATGAGCTCCGTGTTCACGCTGTTAATCCACTGAAACGGGTCAAACCCTGAGATCAACAAACTCTTGAACAGCCTGTGCTCAGCTGGTAGAGTTTTAAAGGTGAATCAGTCTAATGTTGAGTTTAATTGTTTAAAGTAAATACTTTACTATTGTCACCATAGCTATTCTACAAGAACATGTTCAAAAACCAGCATGGATGTGTCGTAATGTTGCGTATTAAAGCCTTCTCACAACAAAACATCAGCAGATTATTTAAGAGTTTAGGAGACATTAGCTCGTCGAAGGATGATGAAATAGTTGGCGGATATTTACATGGAAATAAATTTTGAATTATCTGGAGTCACTACTATAAAAAATGTTCATAGTCCAAATACTGAATATCATCAGGTTATATTGTGAGATAATGTCACTGAAGGACCTATTTATAGGAAATCTATGGTGTTGATCTCCTGTATTTAGGGATTTTACAGAACTGTTTGGTTTCCTTAATTTTTCCTCTTTTTATTTAGATTTTTTTTATTCCTAAACTTAGTCTTTCTGCCTGAAAAACTGCTGCAGCTTTATTAATACACTCACAAATCTAAATTCATTTTTTTTGTTTGCTCTTGCAAACACTGATTACAGCTGTTTCCTTCTTAATGCTTTTTATACTAATACCTCCAGAGCTCAGCTGTCCTCTTATTTTCAAGTAGATGTGAGTGTGTTGTACTTGGCATTGCTTTCAGAGCTGTGTGTTGTGCTTTGCATACTTTAGCCCTGTAGGTATTGGCAGGCGTACCACTAACTTGGAGCTATTGCTTTCTAGGCAGATCGTGGCTCGTGGCCTGCTTGATGTGCTTCGAGAGTTCAGTGACAATGAGAATGACTTTATCAGTGTCATGGAGACAATTTCCAGAATGTCGGAAGATGGAGGTAGATGTATTTTCTTGTCTTTTTTTCTGTTTCTTGCCTTGTTTTGTTTTGGTCATTGATGTGTGCCGTATGGTGTGATCAGAGCCCACCGTGAGATCGGAGCTGATGGAACAAGTTCCTAACATTGCCATGTTTTTGCACGAGAGTCGGCCCAATTTCCCAGCCGCTTTCTCGAGGTACTTGGTACCGATTGTGGTGCGGTATCTTACAGACCCAAATAACCAGGTAAGTTCCACATAAATCACCTCATTTATTTAATTTGAGCTTTTTTCGTTTGTTCCTTTTGTTTTTTATGATGTTGACATTCGTCTTTGGCAGGTGCGGAAGACGAGTCAGGCAGCGCTACTCGTGTTGTTGGAGCAGGGCCTTATCTCTAAAGCTGACATGGAGACCAAAGTTTGTCCCGTTCTGCTCGACCTGACAGAACCAAGCAGTGATGATGACTACAAAATAGAGGCAGTCGCTGTAAGAAACCCTGCTAATGGATCTCACCCTTTCTGCTTACTTTATTTCTGAAGTTATATTAAAATCCACCAGTCAGAAACGAATTGTGACCTATTTCGATCAAAACAACTGATCCGTATTTGGTTTTGAAACATTATTTTAGTGATAGTTGGAAAAATAAATATCGATGCATTTTTAGGGCAGTTTTATTTGCTTGATTCTGGTTACACAAGCCTGACTATATTTGGATCACACGTACTTCAGCTAACTCAAGCTTGTTTAAACTGCCTAACCTTTTCTCACACATATTGACCACCTTGTGTTTTCTGAGCTGCTCTTCGTTCAGCTGATGATTATATAATCAACCGTCTTGATGGTTTTTATTCTCTAACACAGATCATGTGTAAAGTTGTCACCATGTTGAGCAAAGACACAGTGGAGCATCTGTTGCTGCCTCGTTTCTGTGACCTATGCAGTGATGCCAGACTCTTCCAAGTGCGCAAGGTAAAACATCCCCCTCCCCACCTGTTTTTGAGAAACACTCCAAAAACAGGAAGAAGTTGATGTTGTGTCGTTGCCTGAAGCTCAGGGAGCAGTTATGCAAGTTCAGTTTTAAATCTGCGTGTGTTGCTCCGTCAGTGTGAATTCAGTCGCTCCCTAAATCAGCCTCAGTTCAGTTTTTGTTCAGCTGACACTACGCCGTTGTTTCCCCTCTGGAATGTTAATTCTATCAAACTGGTGCCAGTTGGTGTCAGGGCTGCAAATGTGGTTAAACATTGTCAAGATCTTTCTTTTTTTTTGGGGATGTCTTCATAATTCTAATTTCATCAAGCTCAGACATATCTGCACATATTTAGAGTTGAGTGGAGGGTAGCTGGGTGATTTATAAAGCCTTTTTTTACTTGAACAACCTGGAAAAAAAGGGGTAATGCTTAATCTGATTATATGAGATTCATGTTTTAGTTTAGTTTCATCCCATTTTTCTCATGCATGTTTCTGTGTTATAGGTGTGTGCTGGTAACTTTGGGGAGTTTTGTTCGATTGTTGGCCAGGAAGCTACAGAAAAACTTCTGGTGAGAGACTTCAGAATGCTTCTCATGTCAGTTTATTTTGCTCCAGTCTCTTTCTTTGTCAGATAATTGTGAGATCACTGTGGTTTCCATTTAAAAATCAATCGTTTCTCTAACCGTCAACGAAAGTCTTTACGGTTCATAGTCTCACAGCGGAGTTTTATTTTTTAAATAGATGCCCAAGTTCTTCAACTTGTGCTCAGACAGCCTTTGGGGCATCAGGAAAGCGTGTGCCGAGTGCTTCATGACAGTCTCCAATTCCACCTCTCCAGAGGTGCGACGCTCAAAACTGTCCCCCCTCTTCATCAACCTCATCAGCGACCAGTCCCGTTGGGTGAGTCTCAAAAATGTTCAGCCTTAAACTATGAATTGGGTTTATTGGAACGTGCCTATTTTTTTTCCTAACAGCAGAAATTAAGAATCAGAGCAGCTGAGCTCTGAATTATCTGTGATAATCATTTGGTCTGAATCTTCTCCCCTTCAGGTGCGACAGGCTGCCTTTCAGTCTCTGGGGAGATTCATCTCCACCTTTGCTAACCCCTCCAGTGCAGGCCTTCATTTCAGGGAAGATGGTGCTCTTCCAGAGGTCCCCAGATGTACGTCAGACAGGTGAGGCAATCGCAAACTTTCACTGGAATCCTACTGCTGCAAATTATTGTAATAAGTTTTACATAATCTCTACTTTCTGGAAAAATGTCAGTTTCTACAAACACAACCAGTTAAATCTGTTGACTTAAGCTGTTTCTGTGTTCTGCCAGATGTCTTAAATGGCGGCAAAGAAAAGAAAATGGTGTTTTATTTGTGTTTCCTCTTAGTTTTCCGTCTTGTGATTTTTCCTGCTCAGTCAGTAGCTTTGGATTATTTTACAGGAAGTCGTACAGCAAGGAGACCATTGCTGTATTTAAGTAAAAGGGATCTATTGTTTTGTAAAGCTTTTATAGCAAAGATTGACCCACGTTTCCTCATTACTTCCAAAAAATGACAGAGAAAACATTTGAATTTCTGATGTTAGTCTGCGTCATTCCTCCAGTTTATTAGTTGCTTTGAATGTATTAAAATCATGTAACCCTGAACTGTGTGCAGTGGAGAATAACACATTTTAACTCAGGAGGGAGAGACAAGAGATGATCCTAGAAGATGAAGAAAGGTTCCACTTCCATGCAGATCCTCAGATAATCTCTCTTTAGGGTTTTCTCTCCAGTTCTGTGGTTTGGAAAAACTAGTATCAGAGTTGATCTTAAAGCAAAGCAGACGGGCAGCATCAGCTGTGCAATGAAAATAATTCATAACATGACGCTTGTTAACCGACAAAACCTTCTGTGTTTACAGGTGGTCATTGTCTGTTAATCTTGCACAAGTTTGTCACGTTTTTACTCCACATTGTTAGTTGTCGACAGACTAAAGTTCCGAGTGTGATCTTGGTGAAGGAAGCTGTAGCTTAGTCATCGGTTGGATGAATCATCTGTTTTCAGAAGACATGAGGAAAAACCTGTTCCTGTGTGAAGGTTCATTTAATTAGAATAAAGAAATTACTTTTTTTGTTGTTTTACTCTAGAAACCTAAATAAAGTTTAGAAACGCTCCAGTTGTTTCTTTAGTTCACATCTTGAGTGAAGAGTTGGCAAACAGACTTGCTACATGAGGAAGTGCTGATTGTGTCTGATCTGTTGTCTTTTTGCAGCAACTGTTCTCCAAATTCCCTGAACTGTTCTGACATTAGCAGCTGTCAGAGAGACAGAACCATCACTCACACACCTCCCAACCAGGACGGCCGGGCCACACCGTCACCGGAGCACGTTTCAGCGCCAGACAGCGAGGACTTGCACCACTTTGAGGAGAGCCATTTTTCTGTTTCCAGAGAGACTCGCACAGACGGCGGTGGCTCTCCCCTGGTTGCAAACAATGCTAAAAACACAAAAGAAACGGAGCCGACAGACCAGAGCTTTAACTCTTTCCACTACTGGAGAGCTCCTTTACCCGACATCAGCGAGGAACTGGAGATGCTTAATTGTCAGACGTTAGAGGAAGGCACAGAAAAGAGGGTAGAAGAAGAGGAACCGGAGGAAAACTGTCCAGAGACTAAATCCAGCCACGGCAAAGCTACCAGCGATCAGATCCAGAAGGTTTTGGACTGTTTGCAACCTCACATCGACGACCCTGACGTACAAGGTGAGTGTGGTGATGACGGTGTCATTTCTGACGATGTACTGGCATGTGGATTCAGTCCTGCATGTGATTGGCCCACAGCTCAAGTTCAAGTATTGTCAGCAGCTCTGAAGGCTGCTCAGCTCGACAGCCCAACGGACAACAGTCCGACTGAACAGCAGCCGGAGGCGCCGCTAGAAGCTAACGGCGAGAGCCCCCTGCTGGAGAATACGGCGATGGAGAGTCAGCCAGATGAAACGCGGGAAAGTTGCACAGACAAGGAGCAAACGGTGGGAACTCCTCCGGCCTCAGAGCCGAGCCCGGTTCAAGAGCAAGAAGACGAGCAGACGCAGACGGAGCCCCAGGAGGAGGAGGAGGAGGAGGAGGAGGAAGAGGAAGAGGAAGAATCTTCCCCTGGTTCTCCTGTGCAGGTAAGAAACGCCTCAGTTCATAAGCTGCTGGATCTGTGACACTAAATGCAACTGAGCTGTTATCAGATTCACTGAAGGTTGGTTTTTATTGGTACGGCTCCATTTATAGGCAGGAATAATTTAATGTTTCAGCTGTTTTTATAACGTTTCATGAAGTCACTGCTCAGAACGAGCTGCTGTTATTGGACCGCATCAGGTACATCCGATATGTTTGGGTTTTTTAATGGCTTATGGTTCCCTAACTTTTCTAGGAACATAATGCGGTTGGTTATTTTAAAAGGCTTTAATCTTAGAATCAGACAAGATATTTTAAAAATTCTGGGTTTTATCTCTTATAACTGATACATCTTTAATCGTTCATCGAGGAAATTTGAATTTGTTTGGAGTTTTTTTTACTTTTAGCTGAGTTTATTTTTCTTCTGTGTGTAAACTTTGTGTTCCCTCATGTTGTCACTGTGGATAATTTTACCCCAGGAGTCTGAATTTATTGAAAGCATGGAGGAGGAGGAAAAGGATGACTGTCCTCACAGCCCAGTGTCTGAAGACAAGCCGAAGATCCAGGTCTGTCTGGAGATCTGCAGTTTTTGCTAAAAATTAAAATGAGCTGTTTT
>JAUZNJ010026397.1:0-16690 GCA_034780135.1 Jordanella pulchra | reverse complement strand
CGTTAGGAGTTTTTCCCTAAGATTCCCCCCCCCCCCCCCCCCCCCACCCCCCCACGTGTGCGTGTCCAAAAAGCAACCAAGATAGCTTAAAAAAAACTAAGATGCAATGAGATAGTGAAAGAGTAAATCTATTATGCAAAGACTTCCTTAAGCAGATATCTGGTGGGATCAAACATCTGCCCTAAATAAAACCTCACATAAAATGCATCAAAGCAGAAAGCATCCAGTCTTTTTCTCAGCCTCTGTCAAATCTTCTGTTCTAAACATCTTCTTAAGCTTCTATTCTGTTTTGCCTACAGCTGCTCCTCTCACCCTTTTTCCCACTTTCCTTCAGTCTTTCCTCATATCATCCCTCTTATTTTCTTCTACTGGCTGATGCTGCTCCGTACAAGATCTGTTTTTGGTTTTCTGTGACTGGTCAAAGAGTGATTTTTCTTATTACTTTTGAATTTCTTTATACCTTATAAAAGACTACTTTCTCTTTCTCATACAAACTCTTTTTATTTCTATACATTTACCTTTAACTCTACGTTTTTCTTATTTACAAAATATATGTCTTACAATCGATTTTTTGCAATGTTTGTGACAACTATTTTGTCACGTTCCTTTGCTCATCTAGTTTTTCAGGGTTTGAATCCCTCACTTTCCTAGTTCTTGAATTAATTTGAAATTTGTTTGTGTAACTAATCTTTATTAATCCATGTGACCTCTTACCCTTCTTTCCATTTTCTCCTCTTTTTTTGTAATCCCTTATCAGCTTTTTCTTTTCATAGTTTGCCCCTCTGCTCTTGAGATCTTTTCTTATTTTCTCAGTAGCTGCATATTTCTCCCTCCTTCTTTCTGCAGGATGAAGACTTGCAGGCGTACTCTGTGACTTCATAGAGAATTTTTCAGGCCTGTTGAACAACCCCTCCCCCTTTCATACATGAGGGACTGCATTTACTCAACCAAAAACGTCCCTATCTGTTCTATCTCTAGATCATACTGACTTTCCTGTCTGTTAACAGCACTCGTGTCTTTTGGCCTTTTTCTCCCTGTCATTTCAGTAAGATTTTTCTTTATTTTCTCCTATTTTTCATTTCTATATCCCCCGTATTTTCAAGGCATAGAAAGGTTTCAAGACTAATCTTGGTTTTGTTAACTCTGGGGTCTGTTAGGATACACTGTCTTCAGTGGAAGCTGCTGGTCTCTAAAACAGTAGAGGCTTGTTCATGTTAATTTAATTCAAACTTAACGTATTGCATTAACAAATGTTGAAACAAATTAAAAACACATTACTACAAAGGGTTAGATAGCTGTTGTGAAGCTGCCTGAAATAATAAACTCCAGAAACCACCTTGAGTTCAGCACAGGACAACTGTTCTGACTCAGTGATTGTTTTTTTCCCTCTCTCTCTCTGAGTCTCATACGGAAAACCTCCCCTCTGTCTGTCCAATATCAGTCCAATTTTTGTGTATGTTCTGCCAATTAACATTGAGCAGCCAGCTTCAGGAACTTCGGGCCTGCCCCTGCTCCATGGACCCCCTGAGAGTCTTGGCCATATTGGAAATATTTGCATGTTTTCCAATCAGGGCCTTACTTTCTCACTGTTTGCTTCAATGCACGGAGGCTCAAGCCTCAACGGGCATTTGTCAGAGAAACTAAAAGGCAGCAATCTTTCACTCCAGAGCAGAGGGGAGATTGCATCCGAAAGACTTACATGAAACAGGAAAACAGTTCAGTATGGAAGAAGATTCATTAACACAGCTGATTTGAAAACTCAATCAGGTTTTTATAAATGTATTGGTATTGCATTTTACTATCAAAGGGACAGAGTGAATAGATTTGAATCAATAATTATCAGATGAAAACAGATGGAAAAATCCCAACAGCTCTTCAGAATTTTAATGATGTGAGGTAGAAAGATCAGTAGTATTCAGATGGTTCTACTCCCTGAACCAAAAGTCCATTTTAAACAGATCCTTGAGATTGAGGCTCTTCTATGACATTTCAGTTCCCTTGTGTTATTCAGCTGGGGCATAAACTTTACACTTGGTATGACAACAAGCTCTCAATCACAGCTTTGAGGAGTGTTAAGACTGGCAGTAGGCAGTGAATCTTGTAGCGATTTTCCTCAAGGGCAATCTCTAGATATTCTAAAAGTTTACATCAAATTATTCTAACACAACGTTAATTAACTATACCTTAACTATACATGAAAGGTAAATATTTTATTTTTCATTCAAAATTTTAAATAAGCAAAAAAAAAAATAGTGTTAGAAAGATTTTTGATAAAAGCATTAAGCATCTTAAACATTAAAAGCAAATCATTTTAGGGTTTTTGTACAAGACCAGATTTGTCTGGAAGGAACACAAATCCTGTCCAAGCATTAAACGTATCAAGACCCTTCCCCCCTTAAAAACAGAAATAATATCTATAGTGATGGGAGACAAGGACCCAAAAAGAGGAACCACTGAATCAGACGCTCAAAGCTCATACTATATGAAGTTTGAAGTAGTTGTGCAGATTGCTCCTATTAGTTGTAGTAATCAACCTGGTTGTGTGCTGGTTCATTTAAATCAGACAATCTACTAAATATCTCATTGATCATCAATATCTGTGAAAACCCATTGTGCCACACCTTAGAACTAATTAAATTGCAGTTGCGAAATGCTCAAAGGAAGCATGAAATACCACATGAGACATTAACTTCCTCTTCTTTAAGTTATTGCACTCTGTCTTTTTCCATTCACTGCTGCTTATCCAAGCTATATCAATTATATAACTCTATAAATCTCATTATATAAAATACCAGAGCTAAAAACAAAGTTGCTATATGCAATATGTTTGTAGCTTGATTTTTAGTGTAGTGAGATGAGTTGACATGTTTGGAGGGTTTCATGTTGAAGGCAGGACAGGCATTGCCTACTTTGGGCTATTTGCAAAAAGTAATTTCCAACCTCAACCTATATTTAATTTTGATATTAATGAAATCTTATAAGAATTTCTGAACTTTATTAAATCATAACATTAAAGAATTTACGACCGGTTGTTATGTTGACCTGATGCTAAGCACACATGGCGTTGTACTATTTGGGGAATCTGCTTCTACTTATATCCCTGCTCAGGCATTTTCTTCCTTTCATCTCTGTTTTGCTTGTTTGTTTGTTTTTTTTACTTCTTATTTCTCAACCAACAGCTACAGAAAATTAAATCAGATTAGTGACAACAGTTTTTTTTCAGTGTTTTTTCTTTTAAGAGTATTTGAGAGGAGGACAAGACAACCTAAGCAGCAGCTGCACTTGCCGTGTAAACACAAGCTAATCAGTACAATATGCCTCTTATTCCCACAACAAACTTCTCCAAAAAATAGCAGTGATGAAAAATTAATGGGCTTGAACTGATTATAGAGGAAAATACAGTGTTCGGAAATCAGTCGCCTGCACTAAAGATTTAAAACACTGATAATATTGTCAGACAGCACCTCAAATTTATTATCTACATGTTCCCTCTAGCTGAGATCATAGCAAGCATTAATATTAAGGAGTAAACATAACTAAGCAGTGATTCAGGGCATGTAGATAAATGTAGAACGTTTATGAGGATGCTGAGCCTAAATTTGAAATAGAACATGTTAAAAGCTGCAGTGAGATATAAGCATACAGACTTGTTGAAGATTTTTAAAAGCACCTCTACAACTGGGTAAATTAATTAGATATGTACTCAGAGAGATTAAAAGGCACAACAATCTATTCATCAACTAATGCAAAAAAAAATAAATGCTCTAATCAGATCTACCAAACTCTAGCCTATTTGCAATTCAAAGGATCATTTTATCTTTCACTTTGAAGAAGGGCAATAAATTAGAGAGTTGGCTTCTTTTTAACACTCAATTAACATTTAATGCCAGCATCTACTTTGTGTTTTTATTCTGTCTTTCAAACTGTGTATACTTAGCTGAATATTTGGCTTTATGTGGTATATTTGAATTCACATAGTAGATATCAAATATAGAAAAATAAATCTAATAATGATAAAAAATAGCTGTGACTGAAGACTGTGCCATTAACAAAGCATGGAGCCTTACCATACCCTGGTTTCCCTATATGCTGATGTATGTATACCCATTAACTAGAACTCATATGACGGACATGCTCTGCAACCTTTGACCTGCAAGATGCAGGGTGGTGATTCCAAAGATGGTGATCTTTGCTCTGCTGGAGAGCTAGTAGTTTCAACTCTGTATGGTTAAGCTCTTATATGAAATGGTTAAATAAAAATTCAATCTATGACTATAGGGATACCTCCAGCCCCACTCCTATCAAACTCCGGTAACTGTTTTTTTACTCTCTTGACTTAACCTTCAGTACATTAAAATCCAACCCTATATGAAGTATCAGCTCTGCAGTAACAAATTATTGCTCAAAATTCTGATTGAGCAAAGTTGTAAATGCTGCTTAATCTTGTTTTTTTTGGTATCTAGTCCAATTTATAACCCTTTTTAAAATTAAGGAGAAAAACAACTGTTTAAGTATAACATAAAGTGCAAAATATATATACCTCTAGTTTTTATAAATAAATCATATATAATGAGATATTTTAAAGTCTTTACTTCTTACTTTTAATGTTTTTTCAGCTTACAGCTAATGAAAAAAGACATAATATTAGAATATTACATCAGAATACAAAACATTTTATACAGTGTTAAAAAAGAAAATTTTTTAACCGGGCAAACTTTCAAACAATCCATTAAAGATCAAGGTTTTGTGGCAACAAAATGAAAAATACACAGGATGCAAAATACTTTTGCACAGCACTCCCAATGAAAAAGAAATGATGTTTTGCGACAGTTTAAACTGTAAAAAAACTGTTTAAACTGTACAAATTATGCTGAATAATCTATATCTACATGTAACAAACATAAATCTATGGCATGATGCCAATCAGCATTAAATGGGTATAGCAGTAATCAAACAAAATTTCAACCATAGGTGTAGAGACTTTTTTTTGTTGAAGCTAATAACATTAAACAAAGCTATATAATATTTATATAATATAATTATATAAAGAACAACTGGCTTGTTTGGAATAAAATGATTTAACTCTTTTCTAAAACTGTTGATTCTTTTTTCTTTCCTGCACCAGTGCCATCCACAGTACACTGACTGTTTCTACAGCTCTTGATTGCTCTTCCATCTTTCCTTGCTTTTTCTTTTTCCAAATGTAACCCTGACAGGCTTCTCTTTCTGCTTCTCACATTGCTTCTTCTCTCTATTAACAGCATAAGGGAGTAAGAAAGATGAAAAGGATGACTCTTTATTCCACAGAGCGCTTCAAATTCGAATATTAATATCGTTTTAAATTATTCACATGTTGCCTTCTTTGCTGTATCAACTTAAATGAGCTGTCACATGCCAACACAAATGAGTGGGTGTGTGTGTGTGGGAGGGAGGGTGGCATGTATCACACCCAATGAAATTAAAACATGGTTAGCAATAAAAGCTAATTGCACCATTGTAATGAAAATTTGTGCTTCACGTCTTTATCCGTATAATTCAAAAGTTAATGTCACACTTTTTCTTCTTCTGGGTTGATTAAGGAATTGAACTAATGATTCAGTTGTAGCTGGTGCATTGAACTTTATTTATTGCCACTTTATGAAAAAGCTCAATAACAAAGAGAAATAAGAACAGCAATGGAGAGTTATTGTGGTTGACAAATATGGATTAAAAGAGCAAGATCATTAATACTAAGCATCAATGGTTTTCAGTGCCGGAAAAAGAACGACAGCTTTTTGTTCATGTTTTTCAGATTTTATGCATTTTTATCCATCCTCATATTTAGTGTGCATGTGGTTTGAAATAAGTGTGTTTTTATAAAGCAAGTAAATGCTTTTAAACAAAAAGTACATAGCTGATGCAAATCGGTAAACTTGAAAACAAGCCTAGATTGGAAGGCAGCTCAACTTTTGCTCAGTTCTTCATTAAGACATTTTGACTCCTATCCAGGAGTTTTCGTCAGTTCTCTCGACTCGCACCAGAGCCATATGTAGTTGGAGTTGATGGATAGATTGATGGTTGGAATTGAAGCAAAATAAGGGGGAGCAAAGGTCAGACTTTTAAACATGGTCCAGTGAAACAATATAGATATTGCAATTCAAGTAAGTTAGATTTTTGGTTTGGGTAACATTAGCATTATGGGATATGACAACAACTGGGCAGAAATAAAAGAACAAGTGTGGGCAAACACAAGTATACATTTACTAGCCAAAATGAGTTAAACTTGTAGCTTTCACTTTCAGTTTGTATATCAACTTTCTTTCATGTATTAATTATTAATTATTTTGTTACTCATTTTGTATATTCTTGTTACTGAAAAAGCTTAAATAAATGTGCCTTGCCTTACTTAATAATCTCCGAGACCAAAATGACTTTTCAAAAGTCACTGGATTGAGGCAACAGTTTGTAGAACACCTCCATGTAAGGCCAAGCATGATGCTACTGAACCAATAGGTTGTATGTGCAACAATTATGAACTAAGGCCTGACAGATAACACCTGCCATCGGCTATATCTTCACAATGAATGTTCTGTCCTTAAGTGTAGAAGACATTTCTGAACATCCACCATGTGTTGAGGAGTAAATACCATTAGGACTTTCATTCATTTAATGTCAGCATGACAGGATGCAAGGGAATGGGTATCTTCAGAGAGCCATGCTTACTGCATGGTGGGCTGTTCAATATATGTTTAAATATTTTTTGCAAATTTCTGGACCATTCCCAGTCTTGTATAAAGGGGATTTAAGATGATGTTAGATTTTATATGTATGTATATATCTGAACACTCCAATCTCAGTTTCCTTGACTTTCTTTCTTTACAAATATATCTAGAAATGTAAACTAGGGATCAAATCACCCTGAAAACATTTCAATGCTTCAGTGCGCCCAACAAAATATTCCTTAACCCTGTATTTATTTTGAAAAAAATAGTAGATTTTTGTAACTTTCAGGACAACAATATGAACTAATTAATTTATCAAATGTGCTGCAGAACAGTAAAATAGATTAGCAACAACGAGAGCTTAATCTACTTTTTGAACTTGCTTTCATTTGAAAGCAAATTAATTAACATGACTTTACGGCTTTTTGCTGAAACTGAATTTACAACATTACTAAACACATAATTTCTATAGCTGGGAGCCATATCATCTAACTTAAAGCATAAAAGCTTTATGATACATGCATGCTTTATGTTAGAAATTGCTGTCAAGTCAATGAGTCAATATTTTCCTTAATTTAGAAAACTTTTAACCAGTCTGACTGTGTTATCTGACTGAATTGTCTCTGTAAAGTGCCTCGAGATGACATGTGTTGTGAATTGGTGCTGAGAAAAGTGAATTGAATTGAACTGAAAAGCAGACTGTGTCAAACAAAGCTGACCCTAAACAGATAATAGTTAAACGTTTTAAAGGCATTCAGAGGACATGCTTGCTTTAAATGCTTAGAAAGGTTTACATGAACCCATTCCTTTAACCATAAAGGTAAAATATATATATTTGACACTGGTCTTTTTGTAAAAACACTATTGAGCCTCATCGAGAAACTATCCTAACTGCAAGCTTAAACTGCTCTACTTTGAGTAGATAAGGAATATGTCTTGGAGAAGCAATACTCTCTACAGGTACCTTTTCAGCTCTGACAAATCCTTTTGATACATGTAAGTTTAAAGATAAATCCTTGTCTGTCCACTTTGTCTATTATCCAGCAGCTTTCTATAGTTTATTCACTCATTCTTATAAAGTAATTTTCATCTGTGTCTTGCTCCACTGAAAGTTCTTTTGTATTCCTGTATATCCCTGCTGGGAAGAGCACTTGAATGTGAGCCTTTTTTTGATGCCAATCACATGAACTGAGTCATAGTGGCCAATAGGTCATTATCTCATCTCTCCCTGACGGACATCCTCAACCCTTTAATAAAGGTCTTACAATTTCTCTATAAGCAATTTACAGGATTAAATCTCCCTTGCTGTGATGGGACTGGGTATGGTTAGAGCAAATAATTCTCTCAATACAATGCTTACATAAAACAGGAGAACCAGGATTTTATATGGCTAAATTAAAAAGGTTAATTAAACTTAAGTATAGGTTTTTGTTTGGAACTTATCAAATTTGAGAGTCCATAAATTTCTTTAAACACTAACAAGTAAAATTGTTGTATGATAAAATGGATGAAAATGGTTTGAAAAGAACAACATCTAAATAATGGATAACCATGTGTTATTAAATTGGAAAGTATTATTTAATGATTTAGACATTATTTGTTAAGGCATTAAAGCACGAGAAGGTGACAGAATTGTATTTTGTTCTCTTAAAAAACTGTGTTTCTGAATCCAGTCAATGCAAACTCCAAAAAACTTAAAATGTTTCTTCTTAGTGATTTGAATCACACACAAAGTACAAGTAGAGAAGCTTTACCTGTACACTGTCACTACACACAACCTAAAAGCCTCTTCATTAAATCAATCACAACTCAGTAGAGGCAAAGGGAGTGAAGTGGTGATTAGTGGCACAAGTGAATTACGCAAACCTACACACAAACTTCATGAAATACTCAAGCAGAGGTTATAATTAAGCACTAACACCCACTAAACTCATTGAATTTGTCCTCTGCACTAGAATCAAAACTATTTAAGGAGTATTTTGATTAGATCTGATGTTGAATTCTGTATTTAACAAACAAAGTGAAATGATCCCTGATGGAATTATTAAAGATTATACAATCTAGATTTTTGGAGCTAATGAAGTAGTATCAATCTGAAGAACAATCTGTATCTTATAAGATTACCTATGGAGCAAACCTGTGTAGTACCTGATGTTTGTCATGAATATAAAAAGCATTTTAAAGAAGTTTGCAAAACTCAAACTTTCTAATATTTTGTGACTTTAAAACAAAAAAAATGATTTATATACACAAAAAGAACCACGTGTGAAACTGGAGAAAAAGGGATTTATTTTGTCTCATTGTCTCCCACTTATCTGGGACCGTTTAGCTGAGGTAGGCTTGACTAAGCATTGACTAAACGTCCCTCTCTCCCCTTTAACTCCTTAGCTCCTCCACTTGAGGCAGGAACTCTCCCCCCTGAAGGGTGCAAGTTTCCTTTTTCCATTCCAGTTCTTGACCTTTTTTTGGTTGAGAACCAGAGTGCCAGCAGAACCAAATATTTTGCAAAAATCATAGACAAAATCTTCTGGGCTCCAAATCCAACCCCTTGGCTGTGACATACTAGCAGACATAACGGCAAACTTCACCCAGACTGCTTCACCAACTCCTCAAACGGGAGGAACGTCTGTCGGCTTGGCAGTTCCAGTTAGTTTAAATTCATGGTGGCTGGCAGTGAGTAATTATGCTTTATGGAATAAGAAAAGGAAAAGATCAGCATCACTGCCAGCAGATCCACGTCCAGTTCAGACAATATCTAGTGATTTTTAAAACAAAACAAGAATTACATTAACTCTTTGTCACAACACATCCAGTTCCTAATGGATCAGTGCAACAGCTAAGTTTAAATTTTTCAACTCATGTAAACTTTGCTTTGCTCTCTCGCGCTCTATGTGTTCATGGCCTTTACTATATAATCACGATGACGCTAGGCTCTGATTGTCAGATTTGTGCTTGAAACATGACTTTTCTAGTCGACCCTAAATACGCCCTTACATAGGGATAACGTGGCAACCACTCCCTCCAGTCACTGCATCTGAATTAGGCGTGAACATACTATTATGTTCTGTACTATTAGTACAGAGTTATGCAGTGGATTAATGACTTTGATTATTAAGTTGAGCTGAATCCCTGAGTAGGTTTTAAAGAATTGTTTGTCATTTAATCTGTATGGTTCTTGCAGGTTTTACTGTATACATAATATAAACTTTCTAATCACTTTCAGTTGATATAACTGGACAACAAACCGATGGAAACTATGAAGTGCTTTACCTGTTTCAAGACAGCTATAACTTGGGTATTCCCAGTGCTACCACCAGTTTGCTGAGCGAGGCTAGTAGACAGACTGACCTGTCAGCCAAGCGTTACCATTTTTGTGAAGCGTTTAAAAGTAGGCTCGTAATTTTACAGCACAGATGCGAGTTTTAAGATCGAACTTTTTCAATTAAAAACATCTCATAACTACTTTTTGTGACAAACTGTTGGGAAATCACTGACCAATTGGTTGACATTACAGCTGTGGTTAAAGGGGTGATCACACTCCAACATCCAGCAGAAACAGTACAGAGCTCTGTCATTTGGACACAGATTTAAAAAGAGGCAAATTCCTGATAAACTGACTACACAGTTTTGAGGTGCCAATTCTCACTTAAAAACCTCAATGTTTCTTTCTTTTTTCTGCAAATGAAAGGTATAGAAATGACATTTGTAACCCCCCTTCTTTAGTTGCTGCTGCTGCTGCTCCTGGAACAGAGCAATGCTTGTTGTACACAACCCTGCCTCTAAAACAATCCTGGGAAAGATTGGAAAGTCTTTCTTCTTTGGACTCTATGTATACATTTTATGTGACATATTGTAAACTTTTTTTACATTGTAAAGCACTTTGCGTTGCTGCATGCAGGGAAAGTGCACCTGACTATTGGAAGTACAGTAATAAAAAAGATACAAAAACTGTGGCTGCAAACATGGTCATAACTATGATTGAGGACACAGAAGTTGTGTCTTGTATTTCTTTATTTACATTTTGCCTAAATTGTGATATATACAATAAGAATAAATCATACTGAAACTGACTGAACTTGGTCTCCCACATACTCTGAAGTGTTCTATATTTGAACAGCCAAGAGTAGAGCAACTGTTTAATGAAACAGCAGCTCGAGAGTTTGGGCATACGTGCTGCACGTCATCGTCGATGTGCACTGTCACTATGGTAACCGCCACACACAAGCTACCGCAGAGACAGTTCATCACTGACTGGAAGAGGAGCAGATCAAGCTACTAATGTGGGTGGAGAGCAGTTAAAGTTGTAGATAACTATGAGAAAAAAAATTGTCATGAGGAAATATTTTGATTTAAGCCCTTTGTTCTACTCAGACAACTAGGAAACATAAAACCAAAGATTAATTAACTCCATCAGTACCATCGATAGTCATCAGTCAATTTCCACCAGTTAAATCAACATTTAATATGCAATTGACATGTTAAGTACATTTTTGACTGAAAATAAAAATGTTTATGCAGCTTTGATTTCTCAGTGCTGGATGTTGAGCTGTTGTTGAAGCACAACACAGCAAGACGACACAGAGCAAATTGTGCAGGACAGGAAGTTGTGCGCAGAAACAAAATAAAACATCCGGTTTAGTTTCAAATAATGATAACAGGAAAAAAGGATTGAGAAATGCAGAGACAGGTGTTATTGAAGATGAAGAGGCAGGAAGAGAAAAGGGAAAAAGAGAAGGTGCTAGCAGGGTAAGAATGTAAGAATTTAAATAATGGAATACAAACATTTACGGTGTAGCATGCGGCTGAACCCACATAGAACTTGTTTAGAACCCACCAAGAACCCACTCAGTTCTGACCCTTGACCTCAGTATTTTTTATGCCCTGTACACTGCCCACCGGCTATTGATGAATTTGCAGTATGGTCATTATAACATGATCTGAAAATTGATGAAGGCAAACAGGGAAAAAATGGTTTGCACACACTGCTAAATTGCAAACACACACCTGTTTTATGATGCAAAACCTGAAAACCCTGAATCATTTGCTTGAATTACCATTTATTTACCTCTTCATTCTGCTTTTAGACCTTTTTTATGTTTTTCACCAAGAAGCTCCTTGCAAAATATACAAATGAGATGTCAGAAATTCATTTTTATGTGTGGAAATTGATCATTTTCTGTTTCAGTATGATAATAAAACAACCTGCAGAATTAAAACATTAGAATTTAAGAAATACAAAGTGATCAATTTCCCAGTAATCAAGCACAGTAAGATACCAAGTGTACATTATTTACTTTTATATTATCTGTACTGTTATTGCTTTTGTATTTAACACAGACACACTTATACAATGGCATGTTGCATGATCAAAGGCAATAAACTGTCTATGGGGAGGGCATTTCTTCCTGTTTGTGGGATCATTCTTTAGTAAGATTGTTAGAAAGTAATTTCCCCCGATGCCAATATCAGATAATGTGAAAAAGATGGTGTATGAAGAGTTTGGGGACTCATTTTACCTCCTAAAATCAATTTTCCTATAAAAGAAGGAGCGAAGGAATTTTACAAATGTAGACAAACATGGTAATAGCTTGCTTTGTCACTCCTGACGACTGAGGCAATCGCCTTTTGATTGGAATTTGATCCTGAACAAAATGAGGTTGAAGAGGATTCCTTTTAAATCCTGTTCCCTTCAGAAAAGCAACCCCTGCTGATATTCTTTTTTGTTGTTGCTTACAGGCTGATCCACAGCCACACCTTTTAAATTAACACCCATGTTTTTTGTGTAGAACCTAACTGTTTTTTAAAGAAAAAAATGATTTACAAAAATATTTGTCTTGTTCTAAAGAATAGGCATCATGTACTGATAGACCTGTTTGGGCAACAAAAGTGGTATGTTTTTTTTTAACATCACGCCACTCTTGATCTAGAAACAAGACTGTTGCTTAGTAGTGCAAACCACATTATTTTAGATGAAAGTAAAGTCTGAATCTTATTGATCAAAAATGTATCAATATCCCAGGATTCTGCCAAAAAGGCACATGGGAGATAAAGACTCCTACAAGCAGCTTTACTTCATGTAGATGCTCATAAACTACTCCTCCTGTACATTTTTAAACTTGGTAGGTGCACAAATAGAGGATCACGGAGCCACAGTATATCACACACATGAATGCTTGCTCCTTTTCTGTTTCTTTGTCCTCCCTCTTCCTTGCGTATGGACCTGTTTCTGCTGGCACCTGTCAACTTTCATCACTTTAAGGGCGCTAGCCACAAGAGGAAGCCACTCGCCTGTGATTGGCTACTTTTCAGGAAATCCCTCATCTTAAGTTGTGAAGTGTGGCCAAGGTAACCAGCGTAAACTGTTATTTCCAGTTATTGTTGAAGCCATCAGAAGTTATCGGGCTATTTGAATGGAATATTTTTTATAGATGTCCTACAACCCTTTTTAACGGACACCATATAGCCAGTCAGCATCCACTATTCATCCAGGTGATGGTATATTTAATTAAGACTTTGCTCACCAACTTCCAACTCTTGAAGACAGGGGTTTAGGTTAAAGTTGCTTTGCAAGTAGGACGAAGACTACAGCCTCAAGAGGTGGGATTTCCTAGAAAGTACCCAATGGAAAAGCAGCTTGTCTGTAATTGCCTAACACCTTTAAAGTGACAAACGTTGACAGGAGCGCACATAAGCAGGTCCACACAAAAGGAGGAGAGAGGCTGCAGATGTGTGGAAATCAAACCACACACGCAGAGAAGGAGCATTCATGTGTGTGATATACTGGGGTCCAGTGGGATTCTATTTCCGCACTTAGCATGATAAAAATATGCACGATGAGTAGTTTTTGAGCGTCTGTATGAAGTAAAGCTGCTTGTAGCATCACAGAGTTTGTGCAGGTGTGTTGAAACCGCATCAATGACACAAACTTTCTATCTCACCAAATTCTAAGTTTAAATATCTCGTCCAAGTTGTTAATTTTCCTTGCAAATATTCTGATATTTAGTTTTTTTAGGCTTTATAAACCCTTGATATGAACAGAATTGTCATAAAAAAACAAACCATCCTAAAAATGGGAAAAATTCAAATCAAATGCACACGCCAAGCAACAAGCCTCATCTGCTTCAAGCCCAGATTATCCACATAATCAGTGTTTCAAATCAAAGTCCCCCAAGTACATCGCTTTCAGAGTTATGTTCAGTGCAAGCCACAGCTGCACACAGTTTTTGATCTAATCAGTGTAATTCACCAAGGACACTGGTTGAGTGAAGAACTGTCCTTCATTCCAACTCACAGAGATATGGAGAATTAGTTCTTGAGCATTTACTGGCATTTTCATCCCAGGTAAAGACGCATGCAGTTTTGCTATTTATATATAAGATATGAGGTACGACTGAAAATATCACAGCTAGATACAGCAATACAGGATGAGTTCCTTTACAAGTTTTTTTGTTTATTCTATCCTGCTTGATAAATTATGCTAGAGAATATTAATATATATGAACTAAACCTTTACAGTTTTATAATCCTTTAAGACTTGGTTTGCATTTTGTTATAGTGTTGTTTGCACATCCACTGTGTTTTTTTGTTTGTTTGTTTTTTTTGTTGCTTATTTACTATTCTAATTCTTATACTGTGATAGAAAATGTATGATTGTTTTTATAGCTTCAGTATCTACAAAAATAAAAAAAGGAAATAAAAGCATAGAATTTTTATGGCAGTAAAATTTAACCCTAAATGGGTGTTTCAGGACTGAATGATCATAAAAAATACATTTTCAATAATATTCTAAAACACTGAGCATAGACTTGAACTTACCAATATGTTTTCTGATCTCTGGAAGGTCAAATTAAACAAACAAGCTAAATTATGTACACTTCAGCTTGCAGTTAATCATCCAGCTACCATTATTTAAACTTGCTTTCATTGACAGTAGTACTCATTGGAATATTACATAATGTCAGAGGAGTCTTTCAAAACATTTTAAATGAATGAGAAAGTCCTATTTGTTAGAAAAACGGCTTGTTTACATTTAACTTAAAGCTATAGCTGGTAATCCTGTTCAGAAAAACTTTTTGTGATATTGAGTGAAACAGTCCTTTCATCCTGAGAAGAGTCAATACGTTATTTATTCAAAAAAGGGAACAGATCCTTGTCATTCGGTCCGATAAAAAAAAAAAAAAATCAGATGCAATCATCTCTGCCCCTCCTCCTCCGAGCTCCTCCGGGTGCACGTCAGAATTGTTCACAGCACACCTTTGCAAAACACGGGAGGTTAGTATTGCTAAAAGTAATATGATTAGTATTTCTAAACCTAGCATGCTACTTTGAAAGCTATAATAATAATATAGTTTGCTTACAGCTGAATGAAACATGAGGTAGCTAGTTTGAAGTTTTAAGTGTTTTAAAAGAAATGGCAGGCGGCACCCCTCAGCTTTGCTTAGTTCTGCTGTGAGATGCGCGTTTGAGTTTGCAGGGGAGGGTTTAAGATATAATCTAGGGGGGTGTAGCTTTGTGTTTACAAATAACTCCATGACTTCTTAAAAGGCTGATCGAAAGTCATCTGGTATCAGCTTTCAAAACATCTTGCGGCAGTGCAGTGATGCCAGTTGCTTTTTAGAGTCACCACGGTTCTATGCACACAAATTAGATACATTTTTTTTCTTTTGCTTACTGTGTTTGTTGAGAAAACATACAAAATACTGACTTTGTGTTGTTTTGTTATAAATTAAAATTTCGGACAGGATAATATAGCTAAATACTTTCGGTAATCATAGCATTAAGACTGCAAATATAATTTTTTACCAAATTAGTGGATTTATTTATTTAGGAAATCTAAAAACAGGGTAATAGATGGGTAATGTTTCATGTCTCAGAAGTTGACTTATTAATTGCAATTTCTCCCAACCCCCTTTCTTCTTCCATGTCACTGTTGGTGTATTTTTATAAACAAACTGCTCTAACTGCACAGATTGTGTTCAGGCTCTTTATTTTCTCTCTTTTTTGTTGCAGCAGTTGCATCAGATTGTTTTCAATATATATAAAGTTTATGAGCTGGTTTTGAGTTAGTAAGGAGTAGAAGGTACACACATATGTGAGCATAGGATGGGAGCAAATGTAAAACGATCTAAGACAAATAAATACTCAAGTAAAGTACAGATACTGAAAAAAGCTTCTTAAGTACAGTAGCTAAATATTTATACTAAGTTACATGACACATCTGCATATTTAACTCTCAATCAAACCCTTTCAAATAACTTTCTATTTTCTTTCAAACCCGTAGTAGCCTTGCATACATCAACTTCCAGGTGACACAGTTACATGTAGCCCAGTAGCCTTGTTTCAAAAGAACTTTGCTGAAGGTCCAGGGACAAATGTACAAAGCTATTAATAAATGAAAACCCAACTTTGGACATATGTCCAATTCAAAGATGGACAAATAGATTGTATTCTCAAACCAATTCAAAGTGTAAATGACACAATTAATTACAGATACTCTTCTTCAATGCTACAAGAGAAATTGGATTCCATATTTCTGCAATGGAAAAGAGAAGTTATTATTTTTGTATGATTTTTTATGTGGTGAATGACATCTCAGAAAATATAATGGCAATGACAGAGGATCAGCTAACCCTTCAAAATCTCCTCATACACTGTGCAGCAAAGGATGATGTTGCTAACAAAAAAACTGAAGAATTGACGGCGATCAAAATATTTATTTTTGTTTTTAGTTTATTATCAGTTTTGTCTTTACTGGGAGATTCACTGAGCTGGCTTTTGCTGTGTGGAATAAAAGGTATTGTTTTACTGTCGCTGAGCGACTACAGTATACAGTCCTGCTCACCATTATTGGCACCCATGAAGTTTAAGTACATATAGTGGAATATTTTCCGAAGGAAATTCATCAAGTGAAATAACATTTTACTGCTGATAGCAGGCATGGTTGAAAGGGAAAAATGGACTGTTTTAAAATGGCCAGCAATGAGTCCAGA
>JAUZNJ010026376.1:0-16694 GCA_034780135.1 Jordanella pulchra | reverse complement strand
CATATTCATTATTTTCCGCTTCTATGTTTTCTTATTAAAGAAGAACAAACTCCTACATTAACCAGATTTATTGGTTAGTTTAAATACTGTCACATTGTACATATCAGGTAAATCCAACATCACAAAAGTTATCTATAAAAAGTAGTAAAAGTTGCAGCACAACATGCCTCAGTTTCCACCATAATAGGAATTTTCACTGCAGTCTGTAGAACAACAGGAATAGAAACCAAACCAAAACAAAGTTTAGTTACAGAATTCATTTTCATTACATTTTGCATCAAACCTTATTTGTCAAATAAAATCATCGTCATACATGCAGCCTCATTTGCTTCGGGTTATTGAACAGCTGGATTTATTAGATAAATACAGATGTTATTCTGTGTATTTTTCATAAAACATTTTTTTTGTACCTCACAGACTTGACTGTTGGTTCTTTCAGTACGTGAATGCTCAAAATGTTATGAATAAAAAAGCGTAACTGGTATCTTCTAGAGTCATGGGAAAGAAATCCTTCATTGCTGGGAAACATTTAAAGAGTTAAAAATAAATGAATTTACTGACGCAAAGCTACTTTCATGGCAAAGGTATAAAGAGCCCACACTGATTCAAGGAAAAGGGAAAAAAAGAAGCAGTAAAACATTCCTAACATGTTTAACTTAATCGTTTAGTTAATCCATGACTTGTTTTGTACGCACATTATATACAGATGTTTTATCTACGGTAACTTGTAATAAGGTGAAGTAATGTGTGATGGATCATTTTAATTAGTTGAGGACCCTGTGTAGGTTTGGTAGTGTGACATCATCTATAAAACATGAACGATTTATAGTGTAACAGACTGAAGATGGAGCAGTTTTAACGGCATCAGACTTCATCCTGTGATCAATGACATGAATGTAATATGATTCTCAACGAGGTTAGAAAAACAGCAGAAATATGATCCTTGTTTCAGAGAATATCAACTATAACCGAGTGGCTTAAATCTACGAGTCTCAAACGGTGATTTTTCCACATTCTTTGTCTTATCAGAGAATTTTTTTTTTTCTTTTTTTAAAGCAAAGATATTTCTATTACCAACAGTTTCATCACTGTTGCATGTTTGAGTAAAGACTTGTCTGCAAAATCAAAACACTGTTTTCCACTTTGGTCTGAAATTCTAGTAGATCCACAACAATGTGCTGTGATTGGAGCGGGACGGAGTCCTAACATGGTCTCTCCGAGGTGTCAGTCAGGTTGTTGGTGGGCGTTTCCTGAGAGCTGGCGTTGGCTGCGGACGAGAGGACCTCCTCGAAACTGCCGCCGGTCCCGGTGCCTCCAACTTTGGTCTGGAACCAGAGGGAGATGCAGAGAAGAAGAAAAACGCATCAATCGAGATGAAATCATGAGGAAAGTTTCTTAATGTGACACTACAGCAGGATTTGAGCTCTTATCAAGCTTTTACACTGAATTTCTTTATTGCCCTCATGACTACATACATATAAAAACAGCATATTACTGTCGGCTGATGGTTGTTTTAACCTACAGGATGGCAGTTAGCAGGAACAAGCTGTTCTCAAACCAAAACAGCCACAGAAGATCAAGATCGTTAGTGAGGATATAAATAATGTGTTCTCACTGTCACAGTGTATGATAGTGATTACACAGCGATTATAGTGTTTAGCTCCGTTTCACGGTTCCTCTGGAACGTGGGAGAAGAAACTTTTCAGCCGCAGAGATTTACTGTGGAATCCGACTGATCACTTGTGTGTTAGTGGGGTGTGGGACCTAAAAGGCTCTTAATTAGAACAGCTGGGGAAACAGGAAAACAAGCGTAACAATGAATGAGGATCTGAGGGTGTTTCCAAACCCAAGCCCAGAGACTGACTGCTTTAGAAGCAGGGATCAGTCGGTGACTGTATTCAGATGAAGAAATATACCAGATCTATAAAGTGAAATGTCAATAGGATACAAGGTAACAAAGATTAGAGTAATCTAGAATCTAAGCTATGGGGATAATCTAGATGTGGAATAAAAGTGACCAAAAAATAGACCTTTTAGGAACCCCACAATGAAATGTTAATTCATCTTGATTTACAATTGCTAAATCATCAAAAGTAGTCTAAGCCAGAAACTGAAACAGTGGATGGGATTACCTGGTACCAACTGTGTCAAATGCAGCACTAAAGTCAACTAACACCAAGATAAAAGTTATGTTCTCCAAGTTCTGACTGAGAAGATTTTTTTTTACACAAAAATATAAATAAATATATATTTATGATTCTTAAATAAAATAAAATAAAAAGCGAAACTTTCTTACCTTGATGGTGGAAACTGTATTTTCAACTTTCTCTTCAAAGGATCTGAAACTGTGCGAGTTCCTGCGGATAAAACACGTTAGAAACACCTTGATCATTGTGGAAGAAAAAGATTTTTTTTACGTATTCTGAAAATATAACTGTTTAAATTCACTAATACAATTGTGAAGTTGTTTGTTTTAAATTATATTGGAGGGAGATGGGTCAAACCTCTAGACTAAGACTGTTTAAACACATTTGTACAACATGAAGCACGAACAGCAACTGATAGGAGAACTTGTGAAAACATTTCAGGTATTAAAATAAATCATCTAAAAGACAAAAAAAAAAAACAAGCAAACAGAAAAGCACACAGTTTTTACCTCATAGTAGGCATGCTCATAGAGTGCCTGACTGAGTATCTGTCCCCGGGGAGCGTGGCGAGAGAGGAGTCAATGATTAACCCAGATTACACACAGAAGCAACCTCAACAGTTTGCATGTGCAGCATTAGTCCTGCTCTTTAGATATCCCACATCTTTGCCTACGGGATTTTTTTGTGTTTTATTTTGCAGAGAAGTTGTTTGTTTAAGAGATGAAGTAGGAATCTATTTTTGCTTTTAATGTGGTCGGATTTTCAGTTAAAAATAAAAGAAGTCAGTTTTCAAATCAAACAAAGACATTTAACTTTGTCTGGTTAAAAAAAACAACAACAAAAACAACAAAATCTTTGTTGAGATCAACAGCGGATTGAGTTCAGCCAGCAGGCGTGACAGCAACAACTTCTAAGCTGGCCAAGTTCACTCTGTTGCCATCCAGCTGGTGGTTACTGCTGATCTTACGAAGATATACCGAGTTAAGAAGTCTTAGCGAGAAGCAACTAATGTGACATAACCGGCTGGGTGGTTCTTACCCTATCGAGTTGGACCTTGGAAAGCATGAAGGGAAAGAGAGAACAGCTTAGATGCTTTTAGAAGATTGAGACCAAACACTGCCTCCATTCCAATCGGGCTCTTTGAAATTAAAAAACAATCAAAAACAAGAGAAAAAGGAAATCTGTAAAACAACACAACAATGAATATTTGCACCGAGGGAGAGAAACATTTCAGTCACTTGTAAAACAGACATTAAAACGTTAAAGGCGACACACACTGCACAGCAAGCATAGAAAGAAGTCCTTTAAAAAGGTAAACAATCAGAAACAAGTTTTGAATCACTAAGTCAGATTATTTATGCCTCATATTCCCTTTTGATTCATTTCTGTACAGCAGAAACTGGCACCTCAACAATGAATTCTGTACTTTTTAATGCTGATTAAGCGTCTTTAATCTTTTAATTAATACTCCCCCTCATCTCCCTTTAATAGAACATCTACAAAGTCCACAGAAACACCACTAGACACCATCTACATGTGAACAGTTTGTTTTAGAGGCATGTCAGGACAAAGCCTTCCTGTTTTACCATCGCATGCATGTTTGCGTATCGATAAACACTACTGGCGCTTTAACTGAAGCTATACGCCGAGGTTAAATTTACCAGAATTAAGCTTTTTAGCAACAAGCATGGAGGGAAGCTCTGACACGAGGATGAATGTGTGTTTGGTGGACGATCATCATGCATTCTTGACCTTCAGTAAGATAATAATCCAGAACATTTGGGCAAGTTTTCAATTCTACACTTAAAGAAAGGTATGTGTTATTGATATGAAGATCTGGTGTTTTTGGCCTTTTCCTTCTCCATGTATGATTCACCCTCTAAAATGTTATAGGTGTAGATTGAGGGCTGTGTTTGCTAGCTAGCAGGTGTATCAAAGTTATTAAAAATAAATACAAGCCACAGTAGCACTTGTGATTGTTAAAAAAAAGCAGATCATAACATTGGATCTTTCCCACTACATTTACAAATAAATTTAAAGTTTGTTTTTTTGTAAATTAATGTAAATCCCACTACAGCAATAAAACGTGAATGTATTTTAAGACTTTTTACACAGCTTTACCTGGCCTTTGGTTAGATCCGATGGGATAACCTTCATCATTGTCGAAATTGGCAATAATGGGCAGCAATCTAAACTCTCAGATTATTTGGCTCACAGAGATAAAAAAGTGTAACAGCAGAGACCGTAAAATGTGAAAGAGTTACACTCGTAGACATACACTACAAAACAAGATAGGAGAAGTGTTGAAAAAGCTTGATACACCGCATACATGTTCAACACCCACAGCAAAAAAAAAAGAAATAGAGATTTAAAGCAAACTAAAAAAATATACCTGCGTGGAAACAGTAACTCTAAACCGGCCATGCTAAAATAAAGGAACAACTGAGGTAAGTTGTTGTACATTACATCCAGACATCAACCTTCCTTTAAACAAAAAGAAGAAAGCCCTAAGTAGATATGCAATGTCTTCAGTTGTTTTATGCTTAACGTTGGGAAAACAAATACTCAGTCTATTGGAAACAAGAGAAGACAAGAGAGTGAGGGAAGGAGACAGGCTTTACCATGAGCCTTTCAGCCCCCTTAGAAAGCAGCTTAATGTTAGCTTACATAATAACCTGCTTCCCTGAACTGTTCGAAGCAAGAGTTGCCGTTCTGGTCTCTGTCATGCAGAGATGGTGAGGACAGATGAGAAAAAAAAGACAAGATGTAAACGTAGTAGGAAGTTGTTTAGGGGTAAAACAGGTCCAACTAGGTTTGTCTTGCATATCTGTGGATACAGTTTATGATGAGCGAATGGAGGCAGATGTATTTCTGTCTTGACTTTTCCTTTTGGAAATTCTTAAATACTGAGGATGATCTAGTGTGAAAGAAGAAAAAGTTTTAAAGGACATATGAAGAGTATGACTCAGTCGGGACACTTGAATTGAAGCAGATTTGAGTCAATCTAAAGTAATTAGTGAATGTATGGAGTCTTTAAAAGGTTTGTCTCACTCATGATTATTCATCATCTTGAGGCTTTTTTTTTTTACATTTATGGAGCCAAAACAGCTCATCTGCTCTATTTTTACATGCTGACAGGTTTCATCTAAGAAAAAGCTTAGCAAGTACAAGAATAGCAACCAAATTCTGTGGTTGACTTTATGGTCAAGGTTTGCATCTTTTACTATTAATAACAAAATAGGACAGTCTTCCTGGATGACAGGACAATAAGACTATACAAAAAAAAAAACTCAACTTACTTGATGTAAGATAAGCTATAAAATGATCCAAGCTAAACTATGACAAACAAAATTTACTAAACCAAACAGTAGTTAATGCTAAGGCTAAAAGACACTGAAATCATCCCAACCTAATCTAAAACACACCAAATTAAAATAACGTACCCAAAAAGAACCATACCACGACAAACTGAACTAAAGTTAACTAAGCTAAGCTAACCATTGCTAATCTCAAAGGAAGCTTCAATTTTCTACTAAAGAAAATCAGTTTTTTTAAGAAATTTTATATATATATTTAATATAATAATATATATATATATATATATATAAAAAGACATTTTAAATGTGTTTTAATTTTGATTTAATGTATTTTCAGGTTTTCAAATCTTTAACTGGTTATGATAAATATCTCTCCAGGCTCTTTGAATGTCTCTTTGCTGATTCTTTTGGCTGTTTTTCTTTTTTCTAAGTTATTCCACTGTCTATCCCATCCAGAACCATGGCATATTGAGCAACATCCTTTAAAATATGGGGGCTGGAAAAGTAGAGAAAGACTGAAAAAAATACAACAGCATATGAAGCAGGGAATAATCAAGCAAAGAGCTAAAATTCTATTAATGGTATTTTCTTTTTAATCTAAAAGGACATTAGTTCATCCCACACTTTTAAAAACTAGAGCAAACAGACCTTCAGAGGGCCTAATAATTTTACAATTTAAAGGCTTTTGTAAAGGTTGCTGTCAAATCAGCCATAGTTAAGGTCAACTATATATGCAGTTATTTAATCTGTCTGTTGAAAGAGGAGATAATTCCTCTTTCCCAGAAAAAATATTATAAACTAAAGTCTTCTGATTTACCTTGTTGGCCTCCACTGAAGAACCCTTTTAAATAATCAACACAATCTAAATCTTGTTAAATAATTTTAATAGAACTTATATTTATCCATCTATAAAGTATCTTATCAGGTAATCCACAGTGGACATTACATATTTAGAGGTTTAAAGTCAATGATAATAAAAAACAAATATTTTAAATAACTCCTTCCATTTATTTTCCATATTCGACTTTAAAAAGGTAAAAAACAAACAAAGACTTTCTCATTTTCTAAGCTGTGATGTAATGGTTTACCTCATGTCTCCAAACTTTCTGGTGATGGCGCTCCCAAAGGTACTGAAAGCAGCTGAGGTTTTCTGTCCTGCGGTGGACAGTGTCTCTGATGTCTTCTTGTATCTGACAAACACACAAGGACATGTATTGCATTTGACAATGGGGTCATTTTAGTGTGTGTTCAGTTTCTCCTACCCCATAAATATGTCACTATAATATACAACCAAACAGATCGACTCAATCTCTATGCCAAGGGAAATAAAAAAAATATATATTTTCTCAACTCAAGGTAGTTCTAATCATGAGTCTTAGATTCCTTTTTATAATTTGCTTTAACACTATAACATTGCTTCAATTCTAAACCTTCAAATTCCATTCAATTCAGTTTATTTATATAGCACCAATTCACAACACACATCATCTGAGGTCACTTTACAGAGACGATTAAATCAGAGTGGTTCAAAGTTTTCAATCTAAAGAAAACCAGCTAATGTCACAGAGTCATTAACCTTGAAGAACAGGCTCCTCATTCTTTGCTCTGTGGGTTTGTATTACATCTGGATAAAATACAGCAGATTTATGCAGTCAGATGTCTCTGCTATCCAGTGTGAAGACCTCACCCTCCTCTGGTCCCACTGGTACATTATAGATGAGGCAGAGGCTGTTTGTAAAGTGATCCTCAGAGTAAAGTGTAACTGGATAAGAGAAGCAGCCTTTAGAGACTATCCTGTTTTACCGCCTGTCGGTGTCTTGAAAAAAAGCTCTGCTTGATCACTGATCTACGACCATTGACTGGTTATCTGTACACAGAACCATTCAAACACTATCAAGGAATTAGTTTGTGTTTTTCTTGGTACAGAAAAAAAGAACAGATTTTACTGAGAATGTATATTACCTGTGATACAATTATATCAAAAGAATGAGTAATACTACCTTAAAGATCAAATGTTTTTAAATGGCTGTATCACTTTACCATTCTTGAATAAAATGCTTAGCAACTCTTTTCTCAAAAAAAAAAAAAAACAACAACAAAAAACACTGAATTAGTAATATTTGAAATGTTCCTTAATTAAAGGACACAGCAATCTACTTTACTCTGGTTCAATGACAACACGTGGTTTGTGCACCCTAAACACACCCGTGTGTAACATAACTAGGACATAACTGTGTGTAACTAACTAGGACTCTTTATGATCAATGCATCTTTTTCTTGCATTTAAAGTCAGAAAAACATGAAAACAGGTCGGAAAAGCATCAAGTGTTTTGTTCTCACTGCATGAAACCAACATCTGCAGAGTGCCCCCTGTAAGCCATGTTCTAAGATCAACGGAGACCTGAATCTGTTTCAGGTTCAGAAAGCAGGGAGGAGATTACAAGCCGCAAACATTTTTTAAAAATGAGTGTTTGGAAAACAGATTGTGTAGATTGGGTGTCCCTCTTGGCTGTTGGGAGATAAGAGCACTAATTATCTCAGTATGTTTTAACTGTGAGCACTTATGAAGCAAATTCATGTTGACAGCAAACAGTCTCCAATGTTCTGCCCCAGACCCTAATGAAACGCAAACAAGCAAACCAAACATCTCTGCAGGACCTTCCTGGGAGTCGGGCTGCGGAGTCAGTAACTTACGCCGTGGTGCTCTGCACGTCATGCCAGCTTCTGCTGAAGTTGTTCCTCAGCTCACTGAGAGGAGTGATGCCCAGCTTCTGTTTGAGCTCTGAGTGCTGCTTCTCTTTGGACAACAAAACCTGCTTCAGTGTGCTGATCTCTTCTTCCAGCTGGCCACACATAAAAACAACCCTACAGTTAGTTTGATTCAAACTGACAATCCACTTTATGATCCATTTGTGTGTCTGCATACTTTAGTCAGCTCCTGCAGAATCTCTTCTCTCTCCTCCTCCGTCATGTTGGTGTTGTTGAAACTGACTTCTGACACCAAGTCCTCATCAGCCTCCCTCAGAGGCTGAGAGTCTAGAAAACCTGTGTGAGATGCAAGACATTCATGGAGATCTTTGTTAATTTAACATTTGGAGCCATTAAAGTCTTGAATAAAATGTTTTCAGTATATGGATGTTCTCAGATTTCAGGCTGCAGGAAATAAGAGTCATGAGTTTGTTCCTACTTGCTTCTAGAGGAACATGAGTTACTTCCAACTTTTATTACTTCTAGTTTTTATATTTTACTGCATTTTAAATCAGCTTAAATAACACCAGGGTTGTGTTTTTTTGTTGTCATACAGCTATAGTAGAAAGGAAGTCCTCTGACTATTTTTTTCTGGTTTTCATGTCTTCCTATTCTTTAGCTTGTAAATGGTTTGCTGCTGTATGCCTCACAGTATCTGGCCGCTTGTCTTTTCTCCGTGTCTGGCTGCATCTCTGGCTGTTATATAATCTGTGGCTGCAGCCTCCAGGGCTTTAATCTGCCTTGGCTAATGTGGATTATCTTGCTTTAACTCTGCTAGCCAACACTATAGTCTGACTCAAAAACCTACACTGACCAGATGCTGTCTAATTTCTCAGGGATGGAAGGTTTATCAGTGGTTATCAGAGAGGTCAGAGGGTTTTAATATAAAGCAAAAAGAAGAACAGCAAAACTAAAGAGTTTAGACATCTGCAAAAAACACGACATTTTTCCCTATCGATTGTAGAAAATGCACAACAAAAATAATAGAAAAATACTTTGTAGGGAATTGGTACAAATGTATTTTGCACAGGTTTGATTTTTATAAGATGTATACAAAAAAGAAAATGTTGCTTTTTAGGAATAATATGAAAGTCCAGCTAAAGTTCTCCAGAGAAGGAACAGTTCAACATTTGGCATAAACACAGCATTCCAGGAAAAGCAACTCATGATAACTGAGGAGCATAGAAGTGAAAAGGTCAAGGTTTGCTGCAGCAGGACACGTCCAGCTCACTATCCACAGGATCTATTATGTCTACAGGTTTCTATTGGATGGTTTTGAGAAAATCTAAGGTCGTGTGTTAGAAAAAAAGCGGAAACAAACTGGACTCCGGTAACTGACAATGACCGAAAACATGCTCCTACCAAGGACTGGCTGAAAATTAAGAAATGGAAAGTTCAGCTCCGGATTCAACAGAGACAAAAAGGATCTCAATAAAGTTAGTTAAGCAAAAGTACTGGGCAACTTTTTACTCTGCTAGAAAAGGCATTTCTGATGATCCTGTTAAGTTATCAAAACATTGTTAGTTTTTTTGTTTTGTTGTTTTGTTTTGGCTGCAAATGAAATCATTTCTACACATGAAAAAAAAATGAGGTTTTGATTGCAATATTTAACAATTTCTTAATGAAAAAACTAATATTTCAGGTGCTGCACCATGGTGATTGTGTAAAGAAGGTCATGAAAAAGGCCCATTCTAATTTAGTTTAATATTATTCATTTCTTTAAATCAATGTAGAAGAATTTAATTGCACTATAATCTAGTCTTAGTCAACATGTCAGTAAACCTGCCTTCTTATAATGTCCATAAAATTTCAGTCAGTTTGTTTTAAACTGGGGCCTAAGCTGACAGCTCACCTATTAGCTTGGCTAAGGTAGCTGGTCAACATTAGAATATCTGTTTGCTTAAAAAACAACAACAACATAGTGGGTAATTTCATCAAATTTTAAATCAAAGATCAGCTACAAGGATTCCCTCTATTAGCAACCATATCCAACTGACTTACAGAAACGGGTTGGGAACAGACAGATGGTCTCTACATGGAACTAAAAAAAAAAAAAAAAAAATGAAAACCACATCCGGTATCTCCCTAATAGCATACCTTTAAATAGGACAGTTTAAAATTCAAGATAAAATGTACACTTTTAAAACAGATCCCTGGAACCCATACACTTACCAATGCTCCTCATAATTCAATAAAAGACATATTAAGCATCTAGCAGCATGGCTGTGCGAACAGAAAACAAGGAGGGCCAATAAATGTAGCCTCATGGTGCTTTGGCCCTAAAGCGGTTTTGGATCGATTGAATAAGGAAGTGGTTTACTGTACCTGCAGTGAGGCGTCCTCTCTCTTCATCAGGGTGCATTATAAAACACGAGCAGACAACGGGGTCAGGTAAAGGTCATATACATTTATATATCCTCTAAAAGGAAACGGTAACACCTGGGGTGGCTAACACACCAATATCACACCAACCAGTTAACTCAAGCACAGCATGCAGCTTTTCACTTCAACCAGAGCACTTCTATAACACAGAGTTACTTCAGCCAACACTACACAGCAGGGAGGACAATGACACTTTTAAACCCCCGCAGCTCCAATGGAGGCTTTTCATGTTCAAGTGCATTTAGTATTTGTTCCCGTTAAGGCTGCCATTAAAAGATGTTTTAAAAGGAAAAACCAAAAAAATCATTTGCTTGTTAAGTGACTTTCACAAGGTTCTATAGAGGCTAATAGTGCAAACAATATTCAATTTTTGTATCTATTTTCAGATTTTGCCAATAGGTGTTTATTATGTCAGCTCTTTGTCATTTAGCTACTAAAACAAACTTAAAGAAATAAACCGATCTATCTGGAGGCTATTCTGATCCTTATTTATTTCCTGCTAAATTTCTTTGTTTTAATAGCACCTCATTTATCTCTAATAGATTTTCTTTTAGCAGGGTTACTCAGCACATTATGCTGATCAGTGGGATCCTTAGAGGCACCAAATCGCAGTACTAATTCTGCCGTGCATTTTGCAACACATCCAATTGTTGTATAAGTACTAATGCATCATTTCTTTAAAAAAAAAACTGCTATCTTTAAACTATTTTCCAAGCAAGCTGTGTTACATCTTAACTCCCTCTCTTCTTTGCTTATATATGAGATATAAAAGCATGAACTAAAATAGGAGGCCGTTTCACTTACATATTAGGAATTCATTTAAAAGATTTAAAAACTATCGAAAACTTTCGTAATCTTATTAAAATATTAAAATGATTTTGTGATTTCCAATATAATGTGAAACAGTTAACATATTTCTTGCTGATAACATTCCATTATTTATATAGTGATTAAGAACTACTTAAAATAACAGCAGTCACTCTCTCCTTTAGCACGTTTTATAGCAGGGTTGCTATCTAATCTAAGTCAAGAGGTTATCTACGCTCTAAGATCTAGTCTATGTCCCTTTTCACCTGTGCTGTCTAGCTGCATGTCCCAAGTAGTAGACATGGCCCAGCTGTCAGTCTGACACCCTGATGTGTGAGACCACTGATCCTCCATCTGAGATGAGGAGTTACCCCAGTCTGTCAGGTTTTCCCCATTTTGGACCAACGGGGCCAAATCCTCCCCATATGAGCTCCTCCGACTGGATTCCTCACCACCTGCGCGGTGAAACTTATCCGAACCTGAGCACAGTTACAGGTGAGTATATCGGGAGTGTGACAAATGATGGCCAACAGATTTATTTTAATCTAACCAACAATCGATCTAAGAGTATCATAATATTCATTTCAATACTGGTGCTCTGACCAGAGACCCTGCTCTGGTTGCAGTTTGCTAAGCAAATTATAATCTTTTCTTTTTCTTATGAGTATTTGTTTTCCATACAAAACCATTTAACCTGTAAAGTTATTAAAAAACAATGCCCCAATAACAATGTGGCACTCTGTGCACACGTCTACCGCTTGTGTTCGGACTGACCAAGACGTCTGAGACGCAAAATGGGCCGTACTCTATGGCAGTGAGTCAGTAATTCAGTAAAACAGTAATTCCTAAATATGGTTGCAATCAACTAGTTAATAAGGTATAAATTGAATATGCACGTGATGTGACAAAGCATGTTGGTTGGATCAATGTTAAACCATTGCATTAGGATAATGGATACAAGAAAAAATGATTAAAAACATATTTCCATAGTTAATTCTATATATTTACACTTATCCAGAGCTAGAAACATAAAAAATATACTTTTCCAAACCTGTCAAGTCTGTTAAAAATCTACAAAAACTGCATGAACTACAGGAGGATGAGCTGTAAGAAAACTTTTCAGCTGAAACACCAAAAAGAATAAAACTAGCAGGGATTAAAGACTGCTTAGGAATATTTTTGAGAACACCTGTAGAAACCGAAGAAGACTAATGAACCAGGATGGCGTTTATGTAAGCAGGTCGACTGGTCTCCATAGAACCTGCTGCCAACAAAGCTTGGCACCTTCCAACCGAACAAGCAGCGTAAAGGACAAGGCAGTAAATAACAGAAGTGGTGAATAACTGCTTGTTACGACTTCTGGGGAAAATTCAGGGAACTTTTAAGAAAGGGAAACTGCTTCTAAAACATTTCAAAAGGTGAAAATGAGCGACAACTAAAATGAATAATGTTATTCTTCTATACATGGTTTATTAGGAGATGTTCATTCTAATAATATTGTTTGGAAGCACAGAATAATAGTTAAATAGGTTTGTCCTTGAGACGGAAACTTATAAGGCTATCTAAAAAATAATAATAATAATCTTTTTTTCAGGATAAAAGTAACATTTATTACAGCTGCGGCTGATATGAAATCTTACCCGTCCAAGTTTTATTCCTGTGTTCTAATATATTCACAGTTAGATCTAAACAGGTTGTTCAGCAGAGCTTTCATGTAAAAATGCTTCATTTTTGATTAATTTAAACAAATTTTCATATTTAGTGTAAGATTCCTTAGCGTATGCTTTCTACTACTGGATCTTATCCTCAGTCTTAGTTGAGGTGAACAACTCAGTGAAAGCTTTGAGATATGCTGTTAGTTATATGAAGGTTACTGGTTCTGGTCTGTCAACCTCAAACTTTTCTAAATAGTCTATATATACTTTTTTTTTCGCCAGTATTTCTGAAAATGTTAGGCTTCTCAAGTTACTGTCTACGTGGTCATCAGTAAACTGCACAGCAGGGCTGAGGTGGGTGGACTTATTGTTCCTTTAGTTAATACAGAGTATTAACCAAGAGCTCTCTAATCCCTCCACACAATAGTCCCTCATTAGGGGAAGTATTAAGCACATTGATCTTACCTAAAACAGCTAAGACATTGTAAAGAACAACAGTGGTTAAGTAGAGAAACTAACAGTTAAGATTCTCCAGGTCAAAACCAACTTTTCCTGTTTCCTTTCTGGGTTTTTGATTCAGACTTTAACCAATTCAAGTTCAACGCTGAATCATACAGGATTGAGAATTTTAGGCCTGCTTTTTTTTATTGCTTCACAGTGATTCAGTGTGGATTTTATTTCGCTTCACTCAGAGTCTTGTCTTACCCAGCTCTCCTTCATGTGTTGCTGGGTTAACCCAGTCCTCTTCTGGGCCCAAGTTGGCCCAGTCCAGTACTGCGTCACTCAGAACACTAGAGTACAACTCTGCAGCAGAGCAAGGCGGCGCATTAGGATGGGATAGTAAAAAAAAAAAAAAAATATATATAGTTATTTATTCACAAGCAAACTCAGGATTCAAGTGTTTCCTCCTTGCACCCATCTCCATCCTGTCAGGCACAGTTAGGTCTGTTTCCCTGCAGGTTAGCAATGTTCAGCATCTTGCAAAAGTTTCCACTTCTTAAACATTTTAAAATGGGATTTACTAGATTCCTGCATTTTTATTTGTTTTTTTTTTTTTGTTTTGTTTTTTGTTTTTTTACTTCCTGAAGTCAGGAAACAAAAGTGGGTCATTAAAAAAAGTGACCTCTGGTTGCTGATAAAACCTCCTTACAACACAGTACATGAGGAAACAAGCCAGCAAAAAGCCAGTTTCACTCACAATCAGCTCCTTTACTTCCACATTTGACCAACGGACTGGTTCAGTGATTTAGAAGGAAGTGGAATTTCATAGGAAACAATGAAAAAGAAAAACTCAGTTGATATTATGTGCAACTTTGTAAATCAAAATGTTAATTGATAAAACTAAAAACACAAACTACTTCACCCTCCCAATTCAATGATAAATTATCAATATTTAGATCCCACTTTACTCTTCATTCTTCCAAGTGTCTCCTTTTACTTTGTGTTGGAGTCAAATATCTTTGGTCACAAGACTCCCATTTGGCCTGAAGGTCATGGGGCTACACTAAATTAGAGGCTGGGGGGCTGGTCATAAGGCTGGGAAAAAATGAATTGAAGCTAAACAGAGGTCAAGTCAAACTCTAAAAATGTAAACAGCATCACAGTCTTCTGAACAAAAACCAAGGGGTCAGTCCTCCGACTTTAATCAACAACAAACAATATGATTAGACTGCCCTGGAAGGTTAGTTGGAATTTCACATTTAAACAAGTTAATGCAAATCATTTTTGAACAAAGCATGTCTTTTTTCCCCCCAGTGTGGCTCAAACTTTAGACTGAGAGCCTTCTTTGGCTTCCTGCTAGCTGAACAACCACTCTTTTAATCCTGGAATGCAAAGGAATGCAATTACCTACCTGGATAAACACACCTTTATCCCACTGAGTGACTAACTCATGTAGACATGTATAGCTCCTTTTGATTAGTTCAGAGGACTTATGTTTAGTGAAGAATTACAAATGATTGTCCTTTACAAAAAAATAAAAACAATACAACAGAATCATCAGTTTTTTTCTGCACGGAGACTCAGAGGAAGTTGACTTGCAGGGAAGCAGGCAGTGCTAAAGAGTGCTGCTAAAAAATTGCGGAAAACACAGAAACACCAAAAATCTCCTCAGTGAGGAAATAATATCCAGTAATAACCTGGTCGCACAAAGTCCAACTTGGTTCCTGTGGACCTTTAAAGCTCAAAGACTGCGCCTATGCTTCTAAATCCATTCAAAAACAAACAGAGACAGCACCTAACTAAGATTACCACAACAGGAATAATTGTAAAGTAAGCAAATGATACTTTTCTTATTTCATTTATATTTATTCTGTCTTTTTAGTGCTCCTCAGTGTAAGAGGGGAAAACCTTTAGTAGGGTTCACAATCAAGTGCTGAGCAAGCTACAGTATAAAGTAGCGACTGTTAAAAATACGTGAAAAGTGCAACGACCTGCGGTGGGTGACCCCGACTCACCTTGTTGTCTGGTTTCCATCAGCGACGCTCAGGTGAAGCTTCCACGTAGCCTTCAGAGACAGACCGCACGCGCAGCACCGCTTCTGAGATCAGAACCGACAAGGTGTCACGCGCCGAGCAAGTTTACAGGCGGAGCTTTGGTTACCGGCCAATGGGCTCCCAGTACGGCAAGCCATTTTATCACACAATGTATGCGATGCTCTATAAGTCCGGTTTCGAAGGCTGAAAGCAATTACATCACTTGATGCTCTTTAAATATTTTTTTATGTAACATATTTATTATATGATCACACCGTACTGCCTGATTTTAAGGCTTTCTTAAAAAATATCCTAAATATTCATAGAAACTATTGTAAATGATCGCACTGCTTGTGGGGATGTCTGAAAATTTGAACCATTTTATGCATATGGAGAGATGTTGTGGCATTAGGGATAATCCCTTTGGAACACTCAATTGTTTTTCCTCAATGTAGGTATTTTTGCATACCGAAAATACCCTTGTTCCTATTGATAATCCACTTATTTAATGTCTTGAAAGTTATCTTTCTCCCTAAGACCATTTCTTTAGTTCTCTAATCTTTACTCATGTTAACAGCCTTCAAATAATGAAATGGTTCAGGTTGTGAGCTGGTTACTGGTATCTTTTAATGAGATGTTAGGAAAATGCCAGACCGATCATGGTTTTCTCTTGCTGTATGGAGTATAGAGTAATCAGCTTGTGTACAGGGGGCTACAATACTAAATCGGCAAATAACTTTTACCGTTTCAAAGTAAAATAGATTGGATTAAAACATGAAGAGTGCCAGCTATCCTTAACACCTGCACAAAGAACTTAAAGGTATTTTTTTTTTAAATAAAACAGGTTAAATACAAATTATAACTGGTGCCAATTTCACTGTAGATATGTAAAATATTACACTCTGTTGGAGGATATTCAATTTCAGACATCCACACTGTTAAAACTGATAGAAACAATGTTGATAGTTAGAGTTCAGAAGGTGGGACTGTATGGCTTGTGTGAATATACCGGTGTGCATTTTCATATTGTATTAGGGAAATGTGATAAAGATAATTTACTGTGGAAATGTTCTTGCTGTTGTTTCTTATGTGACAGTGTGGGGTCCTGTCACTATACCTCCAGTAGATCATGCGCCTTGGCTACTTGGCCAAGGGGATATCCCT
>JAUZNJ010026365.1:0-16694 GCA_034780135.1 Jordanella pulchra | reverse complement strand
AATATTATCGTTTATCGCAATAACTTTTTGAGACAATTAATCGTTCAGCAAAATTTGCTATCGTGACAGGCCTAGTCCCTGGTTTGAATCCTCCAATCTGCCACTCTGGGTCTCCGAGTAAGTCCCTTAACACTATATTGCTCCCGGGGCGCCGTACAGTGGCAGTCAGCTGATCTCTAAGGGATTGGTTAAACACACAGGGGATAAAAAACTAATTGTAATTTGCAAACCTGTATTGAAAGACAAAGATTATTCTATTGTTAATGTTGCTTAAATATCCTCTTTTTCCAGTTGAAGTGTCAGTGGATCAATTGAGCCAAAACTGTAATCCTCCATCAAATAAGGACGTGATCCTTCCTGCAACTTTTTAGTGCATTATTCAAATGTTTTTGCAGCTGACAAATTAATAAAACAGGAAAGATCATTAATTTGGAGATAGACTACGAAAAGCTCTATAATTTCACGTAGAAATGAATAGATAATATTTATGATTCAGATAATATTAAAAAGAAGTGTTGCTGATTGTAAGGAGTAACTACCTAAGTTTGTTGTTTGGCTTTTATGCATAGCTGACCCATTTCATATTTTTTCCCTTCTCTTCATAAATTATCTGTATATAAACACAGCACGTCAGTGACTGTATCAGCCAGTGTAGCATTACACTTTGTGGTATTTCAAGCACCCCTGCTATGTGCAGGCATTTTGGTAGAGCTCCAGCTGCCGAAATTCCTCAACAGTCATGGAGACACGCAGCGATCCATCAGCAGGACTCAAACGCTCTCTTTCACTGACATAACATTGGTGTGTGTGAAGAAGTCTCATTCCACTCCTCTCTCTGCTGTTCCTTTTAGGCCTGCATAGATGACAACATCGACATGGTGACGTTCCTGGTGGAGCATGGAGCCAGCGTCAACCAGCCCGATAATGAAGGCTGGATCCCCCTCCATGCTGCTGCTTCTTGCGGATACCTAGACATAGCAGAGTAAGTCGCTCTCTTTTTATCACTTTCATCAGATTAAAATCCTGCTCTCTCACCCTTTACATCCTGTCTTCTTTTTACACTTTTCCTGTAACCGCTGCACTCAACACTGATCTAAAGTACATATTAGAATAGAGGACTGGATACGTTTCACTTTTATAAGAAGTGCATTTATCTGTTCTTGTATCTTTATTGATTCTGTGTGGTACCCTTTCCTGCTTTTATTGGATTTAGAAAGTTTTCTTCTTTTTTATATTAAGCTACAGCAACAAACAGATGAACAGTTGACCTTTTCTGACTATATTTACACACCATTGAGCTGGCATCGCCTGTGGATTTCTGCTCTGTCTACCTGAATGGGAGCATATATGATGCTGAGCCAAAAACTTGTTGCCAGCTGAATCCAAATAATTACTTCGGTACTTTTCCAATGGGAGGTTCTCTGTCCTAAGCTTGGTTAATTTCAAAGAATGATTGTTTTTGTGTTTTAGCAATGTAGCAAATTTCATTCACATGCTTATGGGCAAGTTTTAAAACATCTTGTGTTTCCCATTTAGAATCGAATGCACAAACTTAGCAAAAAGAGTCTGTAAGCATTTTCTTGTAATTTTTTTTTGGTAGAGAAACAAAGTCCTACAAGCTAGTTAATAAGCTCATTCCTTGCGTAGCACCTCCACCTGCTGCTGCGGACTGCTGGTCAGCTGGTTGAAGGAGGCTCCTGCAGTTTTCTCACTGGAAAACAACACTTTAAAATTTGGGAATAGTTAAACCAAAACAATGATTTAACATCCAGCATGACTGCCAGCGACACAGAATGCATTGGATGTTGGTGAACTCACTCATTTTCAAACGTTTTAAAATACAAAAATGTATGAGATGGGGAACTTGAGGGCTTCTTTCAGCCAGTTGACCAGCAGTGCAGAGCAGCAGGATCTTTGTTTTAGGCTGTTATAAAACTGTAACCTATTATATCCCCAGTAACCTCTTTTTAACTCCTGTTAAGACCATTGCCAGTAATTACCAGTTTCGGGATATTCCTATTATAAAAAGTGTTTGTCTTGTTAAGTACAGAAAGATTAGGGTCACTCTCTAGATCTGGTGCAGCAAGTTAGTATTTGTTATGTGAGAAGATGACTCACATGGCATAAAACACAACACATTGATGTTATCAGAAGATATTTAAACAGGCTAAAGGAGCTCAGTAGTCCTCATTGTTCTCCATAGTGGGAGTGTGCTTTGACCTGCTTTACTTGGGTTACATTTCTGAAGTTTAGCTCCAGGTTTATATGTTTTACCAAGAACTGCTGCAAGCAGGGGAGAAAAAAAACATGCCGCATTGGTTTGGTTTATTTGGAGAAATACAACTGAAAATTGATATATAAGCACTTGTTCTTTGATAAATGCCACTTGATTTGGACTTCAATGGGGGTTGAAGTCTGTTTTGAGTGGGCCTCAGGGACATGCAGAGAGGAGGCAGTATGACAGAAAACAAGCCGTCATTTGTTTGACACTTTCAGGGAAAATGTCAAGTGGCTGATCTGACATTGGTGACTAATGGAGGCATCATGTCACAGAGGGTGAAACTCTGCAACCTGATGGAGGCTCAGTAGGCCCATTTTAATCCCAGCATCCTCTCTCACAATAGCAGGAACCAATAAACGGAGCCAGATCTGTTCGGTTCTGCTCAGAACAGTCAATCTATTGCAGAATATGGGTAAGAAAGCCAGTAGATTAGACTTGGACACATTTTATTGTCATTTTGTATACACAATATATACAACAAAATTTTGTTCCATACAGCGTACAACAATGAAATGTAAAAATAAAGTGTAGCAGTGATGAGGAAGTTAACTGTACAGAATAACAGCAGTGCAAAATGGTCTCAAGTAATTGGACTGCATGATGTATTTGAGTCAACCTAGAAAACGGAAGGATAGAAAGTCCAAGAAGATGTGAAATGTGATGTAATTCTACTTGGTCAGTTCAGTTTGTGAAAAATTCAAGTGTGTTTCAAGTGGGGTGTTGGTCTAATGAGAAGGGCCTGAGTGCCACCACAGCTTTAATTGGAGGCAGCTGAGCTTGAGACACTTAATGGTTTAAATGTCTTCAGTTGCTGCAGGAAACGAGGCTTGCACATTTAAATGTCATTTCATCCATCCAACTTCATTTAAAAACATTTTCAAGGTTTTATTTTTTTTTATTTGTTTGTTTTCCTTCTTTACTTAAAAATGTCTGTTGAAGAAAATGTTAAAGATTAAACACAACCAGCATCTCTGTTAATGGATAGTAGAGCTACACGATGTATGATTTAATTAACAAACTACTGCTTGGTTAGAATGTTTTTAAGCTGCCATGTTCTGAAATTCTGTTTGCCAAGCGGTTATTTGGATATTTTAATGGGCGTCCATCTTTTAGGCATACACCTGATGTTTTCTTTTTTTTAAGGCTCTAGTGGCCTTTTTGTGTGTTTCTTTTTTTTTTCTTTTTTTTTTTTAAGTAGGCAGACAGGAAACGGGAGTAGAGAGAGGAAAAGACTTGCAGCAAAGGTCATCAGGCCGGGATTTGTACCGGTGACTGGCGCGTCGAGGACAAAGCCTCAGTATATGGGATGCGCGTCTAACCACTGCGTGTGATCTTAGTGTCATGCTTTCTATATATCCTTTAGCCCTAAGGATATGTTTGACCAGGCTTCTTAATTTGAAGGTTTAGCTTGTCTGTTTTGATTGAGAGGTCTGAATTGGCTAAAAGCTGTACTCTGGTAGAAGGGAACTGATAAAGTCCAAATCTAGGGTGGAACACAGACTTGTCTCTCTTTCAATATCCATGTTGACATTATTTTTAGGTCCTATGTGCCACTTTGTCGCTTCAGACCTCCATTTTGTTCTTGCATGCTACCACTACTACTTTCATTTCTTACCTGCAGGTAAACCATGTCGTCCCTTCGTTCTTAAACCTTTTCATGTCGTTATCAGTCCTTGCAGTTCAGTATTTTCATGATGCTCAAATCTATGGCTATATAAATATAACTGCATATTTTTAAATGAAATCTTGTATTGTGAAGTTTTTCCTTTTTAAATGTGGCCCTGATCAGTGGCTCGCTTTGTAGACCCAAAAGGTTTGGTCCCGAGCAACACATTAAGGCAGATTTCCTTTAGATTCTAAACATTCCTGATCTTATGCTTTCACCCCATTGGCTCATTTTCATGTTATGTTTTTTTTCTCATAGTAAAATTTACAAATAAGACATGTGCATCTTTTTAAAAACAGGTGCTCTGTTCTGGATAGTGGCTTTTATGGAAGGTTTTGATGCCTACACATTTCTAATCCTAGAATTGGCATTAATTGGTTTGCAATTTCTTACACAAGTCGCATGAACTCTTAACCTGATTACTGATACATCTGTTTTTGTTTTGGGGTTTTGTTTTTTTATAACAGTTTTCTCCCAGTTTATAGGGCCAAACCTTTTCCATCTCTTAAAAACAAAATGTCGCTTTGAAATACATTTAGCCTAATTTGTGTGTTTTCTTCACTGTAGGTATCTGATCAGCCAGGGTGCTAATGTTGGAGTTGTGAACAGTGAGGGGGAGACCCCTCTGGACATCGCTGAAGAGGAGCCAATGGAGGAACTTCTACAAAATGAGATTAACCGACAAGGTAGAGTATTTCATACATCTGGATGAACTGAAACTCTGGTTTTTGTAAAAAAATAATAAAATATTTTACCTTTTTATCCATCCTAAAAGTGACGGATGGAATGAGCCTCTTCTTTAATGCATGCAAGTGCAATGTTTCAATATGAAGTAAATCACAGGTGCAGCAGCCACCTGTCATGTTTCGGAGTCCCTAATGCAAGCATACACATTATAGAAAGGCCATCCAGCTGTGTTATTGGCTCTCATGTCATGATTCAGAAGTAAAAAGCTGGGTTGGGCTATTTTTAGCTGGAGCGTTTTTGACAAAGTGCCCTCCCTCATAGAAAGACGCCACCTGGCTCCTGTCCAGAAGGGTTGCTCCTCAGTTTATTTTAACCCAAAAGGCTTGGGGGACCTACCATTGTCTGATCCATCCAATCTGACGCATGAAAGTGTTTCTTTTATGCTAATTATTTTCTGCAATGTGGGGCTAAAACAATTGGATTAATTAATCATTTAACTTAACTCTCACTTAAAGTAATTGTACACAGCCTCTAAAACATGCCGTTTTCTTAAAGAATACCTTATTTATGCCATTTACGACTGTTTAAAATGTGCATTAAATGTTTTTTTTCCCTCCATTCCAAATATATTTAATAGTTGGAGCCCTGTAGGTACAGCCTTAAATGTATCTTTTGTCTGTGTGTGTCGTATATAAATGCATCTCAACACACCTGTTATGGACCAATACCTTCTTAAGTCAAAGTTTGCTGCTTTGCCTTTTTAGTTTCCAACTTGTTATCCCACGACCAAGAGCTTTGAAAATAGGAAAACATCCAGTGATTCAACTCTGATAAGTAGTGACTGCTAATGATCTCCGTTGGGGAAAAAAATATATATATATTTGTGGGTGTGTATTTCTTAAGTAACCTCCCAAACATCTGGCTTCCCAGAAAACAGCCACAGTCAGCTGTGATTTGGTGACAGTTGATAAAAGCTCAGGCTGGCTTTTCCTTGGATCTCTGTTGAATCCTCTGTCATTAAAAGATGTAAAAGCAGAGAAACATGGAAGATAACTCTCTGTTTACACTGTCCAGATCTCTGTGAGCAAAACCTAAATTGGGGTTTATTTTAATATAAAAACAGGATTGTTAAAACTGCTTTCATGACGAAGCTCCACTGTACAGTGATTTTTCAGTCAGCCTGGCCTGAGGGTAGTTGCTCATTTTTTATATATTTATATTTTTTTTCTTTCATGCTAGACGTGGTAAGCAGCATTATGTAACCAACTGTTGTGTAACACTTTCCTGTGTTTGTGGTTTTATTTTTTGCCTTTTTAAGAGACACCACAGAGTTAAACTTTTTAGCAAATGATCAACAGGATCCGAATGCATGAAGAACTAGTTCCAGATCTTCTCCTGGATCTGATTCTTTTATTCAAATGGGAGCCTGAACCTCTCAGATACTGCTGCATTAAAGCTCCATCTTCAATCTGTAATGCTAGGGAGCTGGACTACCTAATAAATGCTGTTGACCTGCAATTATTCTTTGTTACTTTAAATGTATTTAAACATCTGATAAAAACTGTTTCTTGCTGCTGTCTCTTTTGACAGTTTCAATGTGAAATGTTTCAGAGTCTCATGTTTCCGTTGTCTAATCTCTAGATTCATTTCTCTCACTAGTAGAAAACCAGCTTTGAACTGCCAACTTTTCCACTCAGCGCTTTTTCCCTGTTGCTGCTTAGAGGCCATTAGTCTCCATGCTTTTTATAGACTCTGTTGTCTGCTTCAGCAGAGATCAAAGGATGCCGGTGGACCTGGCCGGCGCTTGTTCTCTGCATCAGGGGAAATAATGTGCATCACTTTGATATCATGAACCAGAATACAGTGCCATGTCAAAACATTCAAACCTCTTGATGGTCTATAAACTGGAGAAAACGTCAATGGCTGAATAATTCTCTGTGATAAATCAATGCAATTAGTGGATTGCAGTGTTTTTTGTTTATTTGTTTTTTTCTAATTATTTGACAACAAATATCAGAAAAAACTTGTAAATCAAAAAGAGAAGCGGCAAGTAAAGTTTGTAGAACGCAGGGCTGAACCAAGCAAAAGCTAGATTTAACTAACTAGCTTATCTTAATAATATCCATTTTTAAATTATTTTTAAAGAACCATTTTTTATAAATATAAATACATTTTTCTTTAATGCAAACCTTTTAAAAATAAAGTCAAAAACACGTGTATGCGTGTGTTTCATACACCATTATTGTAATTCTGAGATGAAATACTGTGAATACATTTTATTAAAACACCAAGAAAATATTCATAAAGATGGTGATGATGTTTTTTTTTTTTTTTTGTTTTTTTGTCATAGCTTTATTTTAGCGCCACACTTGGGGGTATTTATTACTTCATATGACACTTGAGCCACAGGTTGTAAGCACACAGAGGGATCATCAATGTTTAAGTGGTAGAAATTGGCCGATAAGGGATTTATTTTTTAAGGCCCATACTTATTATCTTAAAATGAGCCTAACAATCCTCAAATGTTTTCTGATTCTTGGAGCCAGTGTTTTTCCATTCCTCCTATCACATGATAAAAACGACAATAACCATTGTTACAATAACCATTGTTACACCGGCCCCAATGGGGCCGGTGTAATCATGGCTGCTAAGTGCACTAAGGAAATGGCAAAAACTTGCACATATCGGCCAGCGATGTACCAGTCTTTCTATTAAATAGCTGATTCTCAGTTAGCTTTAGCCTGTAGACTTTTTGCCTGAACTGCTGTAGCACATGAGAAGGTAAAATTAATTCCTTGAGAAGAATAGCGTCTCCACAGCATGATGCTGCTACCACTGCCATGTTTCTGACTCATGCAGAACAGCCGCATCTTTACTAAGAATAAATTAAACACTCTAGATGGCTATTGTTGGCGCTTTCGTTGTGTTTATCTGTATCAAATGACCATGAAAGACATGCTCCACTTTTCTGTTTTTTAGATAAAGCTTTTTTTTATTTTTTTATTTTAGCTTTAGATCAGAAAGCAGCTTTATGATGAGTTTAAACCCGACTCCTTCCCCAGAACACGACTCGGGTCTTTGTTTACATGATGTAGTTCATTGCAGAGCAGTTAGGACTCAACTAAAACACTTTTCAGGCAAGTGTCACGGTAAGACAGGTCTGTTTTCACTGTTTCGTAGTATGGATTGTAAAACACTGACATACTGACCCACTTAACCACCTAAGCAATGTCTTATGTTTGCAACTATTGTGTAGTTTAATTTACTGGATATTGGCACAAACAGTTCCCCAAAGGATAACAAAGTACTCTTGTATTCAGAGGTGGAGCTATAATTATCCAAGATCTGGTTTTCCTCTTCAGATCGGGAAACGCTGCATGTAACACAAAAACTTGGCTCAAGATAATTACAGTGATGGGTATGGTTAAAAAAAAAAAAAAAAAGAAAAAGCGGCTGGTTATGTGACAGACTATGTGGTTTAAGTGTGCGTGCACGCATTTGTAGAAATGAAACTGACATCACCTGACAAACTGTAAATAAAGCGAGGTGAGACATCTTTCTGGAATGCACTTCAATCAGTCATTGCAGATACGGTCAGCGGTGTGCAAAGCTGATAACTGTAAAAGTGCACTTGGGATTAAGCAGAACTATGGTCTTATTTTGGCTCAGGGGGGATGATAATGATAATATCTGTTTCTATACTTGGAAATCGGTTTACTTTACATGATTATTTATGACTTGCGGTATAAAAAGTCTTCACTGGAGATTTTAGTAAAATGTTTTCCAGTTTATCTGATTACGTCTCTTAGTAGCTGTTTGACTACTCCTCTACTTTTGATTATTCTTTAGACTTTTGTATAAAAAGCTAAGAATCATACAATTTTAGAGACTTTTTAACATCAAATTATGGTTTCATTTGTTGTATTTAAACCACTGATGGGTCTTGAAGAAAATAAAGCTACTATATAAAAGGTTTTTGGGCTTTTTTCCCCCTGCCCTGCACTCTCTGCTAGTTATGTTCACAATTGCTTTAAAAAAATCAATATTTAGGGCATAAATGCTGTAAAACAAGCAAACAAAAAAAAGTTTGTAAGTCTTGTGATGCTGCATTCAAATTAGCTTAAAAAAATTGGTCATTTCAGATTTTATGTCGTTAACTTCTGATGCTGCCATTCACATTTGTAAGCGTGGTGTTTTTTTCACTCACTGGTTGTTGAGCCTTATTCTGTTTCATTGATTCCACATCTTTGTAATCTCTTATTGCCTGTTTGTTCATTTCTTTATGTCTGTCTCTGTTCCTCCAGGGTTGGACATAGAGGCAGCCAGAAAAGAAGAGGAGCGGATCATGCTGAGGGATGCCCGGCAGTGGCTGAACAGCGGTCAGATTCAAGACACCCGGCATGCAAAATCAGGAGGAACGGCGCTCCACGTAGCCGCCGCTAAAGGTTACGTGGAGGTTTTAAAGTAAGCATAGAGTTAACGCTGTATGGAGTAGCTGGAGCGTGTAATGACCTTCATATGTGTAGCATACAGCAGAGTGAAGCTGGTTCATTGGGTTCATTTAGAGAAGCACTTTGACAGCGCGAGTCAGGTTAGGAAAGCGGTCATAGCAGGTTTTTCTTTTTTTGCTAACCTTAGATTTATCCCAGTAGTTGCATCTTATCATTTTACTTTGTTTTGACATAGTTTCTGTGGGTTGTTAATACACTCCACTACTTAAGCGTAGGAACTGCTGTAACTTGTTCATTTGCTCTGGGATGGCAGCCAGAACTCTGCTGCCTGCGATTCTTCGAAGCACCAATGATGTATAGGACAGCCGTCATACACTAAACAGTGAGCTAACAGTCTGCTGCGTGATGTCAGCTCTTTCACTGCAATCTTTTTCATCCAGTCTTAGCAACCTGCTTAAAATGCTAAAATCCTGTATTTATTTACAAACAAAAAGCCTTTTAATAATACAACCAACTACTTTCAGTGGTTGTTCTATGTTCTAGACCTTCAGCATTCTGCTAAGAAGCTGCAAGTGGCTCTTTGGACCCTCTACAGTGGCTCTTAATAGTGGCCAAAAATGATTAAAACCCAACTAAGGGTTTTGAATATAGTTTATTAAATGCTATGCTTAGAAGCTTTAGCAGTTTTTTTTCTTTTTTTAAAGAACATTTTAATATTTTTTTCACAACAGAAGGATGTTAAAGAACCTGAAATATGCTTTTAGATTTGGACTGAGTATTCTGAAAATTTTGAATAATTGAAACCGCAGGAATTATTTGTATAATTTATGTATTCTCTGTTCTTTACATGCGTTCAGTTTTATAAATCAGGTTTTTTTTTGGAGAATGAAAATATCATACAAAGGATGTAGATGAAACTCTAAGATGAAAAAAAAAAAGATTGTTTATTAAAATTTACCACGACAGATATTTAACAAAAAGTTTTATTTAAACCTCATGCAATATTTGTGCTTCTTAACTTATTTGGCTGGGCTCGGGGTAAAACACACCTTTTACATCTTTTAATGTTAAAGGTTACATTATGGAGTGAGGAAAATTAAATGTTAATTCAATACAGCCCTACCTCCTGAAAAAAATCCTACTTAAATGTATTCGTGCATTTTTAAGGCTCTGATTTTGTTAGTCTAACTCCAGGTTATAACGTCAGCAGACTTCTGAATGCAGAAATGCTTGCAGCTTCTTAAAGGATTAGTTTGCAGAATCAAATCCTTTCGAACTCATTTGCTATTTAACATGAACTATTTCTGTCCCTCTGCCTCCCCAAACCCCTCATTGTTCAGGCTTTTAATCCAAGCAGGGTATGACGTCAACATTAAAGACTATGATGGCTGGACGCCTCTACACGCAGCGGCACACTGGGGCAAAGAGGAGGCGTGTAGGATACTGGTGGAGAATCTGTGCGACATGGAACTCATTAATAAAATGGTGGGTTGAAATAATGATGGGTATCTGCTACTCTGTTGCGCAATGGTTGAGCCGTATTCCTACCTCTTCCCATTAGGGCCAGACTGCTTTTGATGTAGCTGATGAAGATGTATTGGGATACTTAGAGGAATTACAGAAGAAACAAAATCTGGTGAGTCAGCATGATCACTGATTGGATAATGTAATCCAGCCTAATGAGTTTGGACGAGCTTCTGAGCCCATCTGATTCCATGCGTCAGAGAATCAGAGAGTCATGCTGTTAACTTTATTCCAGCTGATGAGCGAGAAGAAAGATGTTAAGAAGTCTCCTCTGATTGAAACAACAACAACAGGAGACAACAACCAACCACTGAAGCCACTTAAAAGGTAAATGGGCTTTTATTCTGGAGAACAATAATCAGTGGGAATATTCCCCCCTGATGGTTTTTATGCTGTTATCCAGCAACATGAGGCAACAAAATAACTTTATAAATACATCCTATGTTTCAGCAAAGAGACGCTGCTTCTGGAGCCAGAGAAGACGGCTCCACGCATCGAGACCTTGGAGCCAGAGAAAGTGGATGAAGAGGAAGAGGGCAAGAAGGACGAATCAAGCTGCTCGAGTGAAGAGGATGACGAGGAAGATTCGGAGTCGGAAAATGAAGCAGGTGTGGTTTTTATCCAGTTGTACAAACACAAAAAATGGCACTTTAATTTAAATATCAATCATATCTGTACAATATCTGTTGTCTGGATGTAACAAATAATTGTAATATTCACTGCTTAAGACAAGAGCAAGCCTCCAGCAGCGGTGAGCAGTAGCACGACGACCACCCCAGCCACAGTCAGCGTGTCATCTCCAACCAGTCCAACTAATCAGGTGACCACGCCTACTTCACCAGTTAAGAAGGTAAGACCAGGTACCAAACATCTGGTCTGTTCTTGGTAAACATTTCACATCAAAACAGTTTAGCCTTAAAGCTTGTTTTCTATAAGCCGTTTCAGGAAGTCCAGTGTTGCAGCATAAAGCGCAACTCTGTCATCACCCTGCTTTTTTGATAACTGCCAGTCATGTTCTGAACAAATGGTGGAGATGCGACTTCCAGCTTGTTCTGCAAAAAAGCAGGAAGGATTTTATACGTTATCCTACTGAGCACTTTTATACTCGCATGTTACAAGCACAACTTAAATGTATTTTACTAGAATTGAATATGAAAGCTTCACAAGTAACAGATTAAGGCAGAACAGACGAGTCAAACATTTAAGTAAACAGTATGCGCTTCTATATAAAAAGGCTTGCAGCCTTTGTAGACATGTAGCCGTTTAAATCACAACTGCTGGTGCAGAGACGCATCTAATACATGAAGGATGGCAAGTTCCAGATCCACAGACCTTCTATTCAAGGCATTGTCTATGAATGTAGATGGTTTTCTATTTTTAAAACCATGGAAAAAAAAACTAAATAACTTAAAATAACCCACTGTCTCTTAAAGATTAAAATGGTCAGATTGATTAACCAAATAATGTTACCATAAATCAAACATACAGATTTTAGTAGATTTAGGTGTAAAGAATTAAAAAGTTAGAGCCACTTTGGGACCTGCTGCCCTCTGCTGGTAAAAAGAAACATTTCCTTTAATAAAGATGAGAAATTTCTGCAAGGCTCTGTCTTCTTTGTCTCATGTCTTTTGCTGCAAATGTTGGCTGCTGTGTGACTAAAAGAAGCCAACTGAAATGTGTTGGATGACCCAAAGCCACAGAGTGAAGTAAATGCTTTGTGAAAAACTGAGATAAGTTTCACTCATCCTGTCGGCTTTTATTTCTGCTACTTAAACTTCCATAGCTTATTTAGAGCCCGGTGCTTACACGCCACACCTTACTTTGATAATGGAACTTTTTTTCTTTTTTATATCCTGCTGTGCTGTAATTATTTTTACTCAACCATTGACCTCAGTTTGGCTCCATGTGGTGTGACTGGGCTTTGAAACGCCTGTCCTCGCACACAAACTGTGTTTCTTTTGCTTCTACTTCTGTCTTATTCTGCCATTTTCTTTTTCAACCTCTCTGTTTTCCTCCCTGTCCATCTTATTTTACCATCCTGGCCTCTTTGCCACTTTTGGCTTTAGTTTGATTACATTACACCTCTCATGCCTTTGGCGGAGCCAGGCTGTCCTGCATTGTGGCGTCAAGGTTTGCGCAAAACTGGCATTTCTCTTGTGCCCAAAAAACCTATGGTGAGGCATTGGTGTGCACCAGAGTTGTTGTTTCATCCTAAATGTACTTTGCACTCACAAAGCACTAAAATCTCCCCTAACCCCCCCACCGATTCCAGGTGATGTAGGATTTTTCCACTTGCTTGGGTTTGCCTGTTGAAGAATTTCGTGCTGCACTAAATTGTGATGTCTTCAGGGGACTGCAGCTGTTGACCCGCTCAGCGGGGTCAACCACAAACAGCCTCCTCCTCTCCTGCTCTCAGAGCCCATGCTCTAGCAGTATAAACGAGATACTAGCGCTAGAGCGACAGTTGTTCATCATTTCCAGCTTAACATTGAGGTTTTAGTTACCAATGAAGTAAATATTTGTATAATCATATGAAAACAAAAATAAATTCTAATTCCCCAAAGAAATCTTTGAATCTTTTAACTATGGCTTTTAACCCAGTGGAAAAACCCAACAAGTGATTGAACTTCCCTCTCACTCATAAACATTGCATAGTGCTTTTTTTTTTTTCCACTTGTAATCAACCAATGCACCGCTAACTTTGTTTTTGACATCGTGTCTGTGTGAATTCTGTGTTTTCAACTGCTTTTAACCTCTCATGGTGGTTTCAACCATATAGGGTCAGAGTTTTTTTGCCAAAACCTCAGATTTAATGCAGGTGGGTTAATTGGGGCCATAGGAGTGTCATTTAATTTATCTTCTTGGATTTTATTCTTAAAAATTAAAATCTGAAGCGTTTTGCACAAGTAGCTGTTTCCTCCTGAGCTTTATGGTGTTTTTTAACCTTTAATTTATACTTAAATTTATCCAATTGATTTTTTATATATATATTATGACCAACACATGATAGCACATAAGGGAAAGAAAATTAACAAAAAGTTTAAGTAAAACTACAAATAAATCAGTAAAAATCTGCTGTCCACATTCAACCCTGTTTACACAGATGTCTTTAAACAAAATCCAGTCTGCAGGGTTCCTGTGGGGTCTTAAAAAGTCTTAAATGTAACTTTTAGAAACTTGTAGGAACCCTGAGTTTGGCCAGTCACCAGTAAATTGAGTCCACCTGTGTAGATGTCTGTTGAAGTACAAAGTTATTTGTTATGTGAAGGTTTGCTTTAATGGGAGAGGTTTTGGGAGGTGGTGGCAGCATCATGCCATTGAAAGCTGGCTGTAGATGATGGGAGGCTGGATCAAAAATCAATTAAAGCTAATTAGAAAACCTGACTATGGTCCAGGTTCTTCTTCTAGCTCAATTACAATAAATTGTCCCAGATTAAATGATATTATACTTCAGTTTTATTTATGATTGTTTTGAAAACCTTCATTTTTTCCCCCTTCAACCTTACTGTAATATAATGCTGCGTGTTGGTGCTACACAAAATATCACAATATAATACATTAAGCTGATGAAATGAGGAAAAGTTCAAGGGGTTTAATACTTCAGCAACTGACTGCAACCCCTTTTAATTAATCAAGTGTTTGATGTGATATCTGATTGTTGCTGACTAAGATTACTAAGAGTGTATCAATAATCAGGTCCATAAATGCAGATTCCATGTTATCTAAGCTGCTGCCTCATCCCCACAATCTCCAGGTCGTTCAGCCGGCTGGAAAGGTCTCAACCAAAGTGGAGGAGGAGAGGAAGGATGAGTCTCCGGCATCGTGGCGTCTTGGTCTGAGGAAGACGGGCAGCTATGGGGCACTGTCTGAGATCACAGCCACAAAGGAAGCTCAGAGGGAGAAGGACACTACAGGGGTGATGCGCTCCGCCTCAAGCCCTCGCCTCACCTCCTCTTTGGACAATAAGGAAAAAGAAAAGGTTAGCTCTGAGACGCATTGTTTGTCCTTCAATCCAGATCCCTCCTGGAAGGCAAGCTAGTAAAAATCTGCAAAAGGATTCAAGCAAGGAGCCACCACTTCACCTTCCAGCAGAATAACAAGCCTAAACGTGGCGCCTGAGCAGAGGAATAGTTTAGATCAAACTGGCTCAGCCAAAATCCAAACATTCATCACCCTGAGAATCTGTGGCACGAGTTGAATGTTGGTGTTTATAGATGCTCTCCACCCGATCCAAGCTTGGGCTGTTTTACAAACAGAAGCGGGCATATAGTTTATTCTCTGGATGTGCAAAGTTAGTTGTGACACTGCAAAAATTAATCTGAAAAGGCAATCAAAGATTAGGTTTGCTTTCTCAAGGTAGATGTTAAAAAAATTCCCCCATAAAAAGCATAAGAAGTTATTTTAACCTTGATTGATTTTTATGTCTAAAACAAGACATTTCATTGATACAATCTTAGCTCAATCAGAAAAAAAGGTCCAACAGAAGCTTTTATGAATATAAACAACATTCACGTTTAACCTTGTTGCTAACAGAATGCTCGTTTGTTCTGCTTTCTGAAGGAGAAGGACAAAGGAACCAGACTTGCGTACGTGGCTCCAACCATCCCAAGGAGACTTGCCAGTACTTCAGACATTGATGAGAAGGAAAACAGGTGAACCCCTGGAGCCAAATGGTGGCTCTGTGCAAACATGCGTTGGCAAGAGTTCCTCCTGCTGCCTGAAGCTCTGTGCTGGCGCCCTGATACTCTGCCCTTAATGCTCTGAATATAAAATGAAATAAAAGTAATGCGTTAGTAAACATTCCTGTTACCAGAAATCTGAGCATTAATACAGCTTCTGGGCCTGCAGGGACTCCACAGCGCTGATACGTAGTGGCTCATACACTCGGCGACGCTGGGATGACGACCTGAAGAACAGTGAAGGAAGTGCCTCTACCAACCGAACCTCCAGCTACCAGCGCAGGTTAGCCCCTGTTTGACCGCCATTCCTCAACCAACTCTCTGACCTCTCCTCCTCCAAAATCCTGACTAGTTGCTGCTTTTATCAATCACCCTATATGTTTGTACATGCTTTATATATGTAGCCAATCAGCCCAGCGCCTCTCTATGCTGCTACAGTTTGTTGCATGACCGTACCTGTTCTGTCGAGCTGCAGGGCCACGGTGTAAAAAGGCACCACTGAGATGTTTCTGCAAGCCAAGCTACTGTGTTGCATCGATGAATCATAAACTCAGGCACATAAACATAGACTGAAGCTGCATTGGTCTCTCATCGGACAAATTGTGGCTGTGATCCACCTTTTGGAAACCAGTTACATTTGGAAAACATACACCAAAAAAGCCTCGACTTCAAAGTAGCTAAGCTGTTAAAGTAATCATTTTATTTTCAGACATTATTGAGCTTTTTGTTTCTCCATCCCTGTGCTTTGAATGCAGAAGTAGTATGTCAAAGCTTCAAAGTCGTAAATTATGTTTTTTGTGTTTTTATATATGTTTGTCTGTCTGTGTGTGCTCCTCCACTGCTAACTCTCTTGCCCACCTGCCTGCCAACACGCTAGCACGTCCCATACGCTAGCGCTTGGGCGGAGCGGCAGCACGCGGGACGTGCCAGCCAAGTCTTCGTCCACCTCCAGCTTGGACCCTAACACCTGTAACACTAAACCCTGGCAGCCACCCACCTCCCACTACCCGTCTTACAGCATTTACCGCAGGTATACGACCGTCTCCACACCCAGCTGTCCTTTCTGTCTGCATCTTTGCTCTGCTGGATGTTTCCTGTCAGATCACCTGGTATTTTCATCAATTCTCTCTCTAAAACTTAATTTTAAGGATGTTATTTTTTATCCAAATGCTTTAAATGCAAGAAGTTTTATCAGCAATTGATCTTCAAACTTGTACCGTGCATTGACCTTTGTTGTTTAATGCAGTAAAAAAATGATTTTACAAAAGAAAAGGCAATGAGGAAGCCCAAAAGATATTTGCAATAAAACCTTGAGGAAATAAATCCAAAATTATCTACCGTATTTTCACGACCATAAGGCTCACCGTACAAAAAGGCGCAGTCTCAGTTATGTGTGCCATTGCTGT
>JAUZNJ010026354.1:0-16695 GCA_034780135.1 Jordanella pulchra | reverse complement strand
TATATATATATATATAAAGTTTAAAAAGTTGAATGATTTAAATAGCACAAAGTATGAAGGAGGAGTTAGAGGCCAAAAAGTATACGGAAGCAACCAGAAACAGCATTCACACAATTATTAATGGCCGTCTGTGTCACAATCTTATATAAAATGTGTAAATATTTTTGCTATCTTCTATTTATGAGGGCTTTTATTTTTCATGTTTATTGCATGTATTTAGATATAAGTACTTGCACTTTTTACAGGCTTGATGCAGGGTTGTATTATTAAATATCTTATAAAGGTGGTACATTGTGTACTATTCATTTTAGACATGAGGGATTCAGATATGTACAATGTCGCTGTTTGTAGCACTGTTGCCTTGCTGCACGAAGTTTCATGTTCTCCCCGTCCATGCGTGGGTTCTCTCCAGGTACTTTGGCTTCCTCCCACAGTCCAAACATATGACTGTTACGTTAATTGGCATCTCTAAATTGTCCTTAGGTGTACATCTGTGTATGCACGTTGTCCTGCAACAGACTGGCGACCTGTCCAGGGTGTACCTCCCTCTTGCTCATAGACTGCCAGAGATAGGCACCAGCCCAACCGTCACCCTGACAAAATAAGTTGAAGAAGATGGATGGATGTATGGATGTTCACAAAATGCTACCTGCATCCATATAGTCAATAAATGGAAGGGCATATTCTACCCGATACTGTCTATTCTGACAAAGGTAAGAATTTGATTTAAGGATGTGTCTCTGCTTCAACACACCCGAGTCAAATAATCAGGTCATAAGCAGAACTATAGAGAACTTGGCTGCATACTGAGGAGATAATTTAACATGGTATTTAGGCATGGAAGCAGAGATGCATCTAAAATGTGCAGGATAATGGACTATAAGGGCCAGATTTGAGGAAGCCTGGTTTATCCCATACAGGGGATGCTACTTAGATGTCCTTAACGATTTCAGGTATTTTGTAAGTACACCTCACTGCAGAACTCATATTTGGTTTGAGCTATGCATGTTTTTAAGCTTGAATATCCACAGTTGACAATCTCTTCGGATGCTGCTTGTGCGTCAGATTTACGGGTGTACAAGAAACAGGGAGTACAAAGGGTTCCCACTTGGAATTTTAGTGTGTATTTAAGAAAATACAATTAATTGCATTAAGTTTTTTTAACACATTAAAATATTTTTAATTGAATCAAAATTAATACGTTAAAGTCCCGGCCTTAGTATTCATGCACTGAGCTATTACTCTCATGAAGAGATCTAGAATAAAGTCCATTAAGCTACCCTTCGCATGAGCTTCATGATGTGAAGACATTTTGAGGAGGAAGGGGGTCTCATTTAACTGCTAAATAGGTGAAAAAAGTCCCTCTAAAATGAGTTTCCTTTTGTCTGCTAGATATTGCCCCTTTGTTTAAGCAGCTAACTAGCTGTTTGTCGATGCAGCTAAGAGCCACCTAGCATTCATAATAAAAATAATCATTCTGTTATTCCCTCAGAAATAATCACAAATCTTATGAACACTTCCCAAATGCTACAAATTAGTTTCAAATGCAAATCTTAAACATGAAATCCATGTTGAACTGTATTATCATTGGACCATTTTATTGGTTATGGTTTTCAACCATTTTGATTTGTTCTTTGTGTAAATAGTAGCTTAGTTTAGTTTAATTTCATTAGTTTAGTTAAGAGCTTTTAACTGAAATGTTTGACTTGGGAGTTAAATTATCTGGTCAATAAATTGTTTACTACTTCGAGGAAGGGAAATAATAAAGCTTACTGTCCATCTTTACTGCAGTGCAAGCTGCTGCAGTCCACTGATGCAGAAATCCTTCATTTAAACACCATTGCTCACATGTGCAGATCAATGTACACTGAGTTAATTTTAGCTCTGCTCATGAATTGGATTTCCCTTACAGGAAACTAAAAATAGAGTGTGGGGCAAGAAAGGGGAGTGAGTGGGATCCCAGAGGAATAAGATAAACGCACAAAGATGAAGGGAAGATGAGAAAGACGATCTTTAAGGACTCTACATGCAGTGCAGTTTCTTTACATCCCCTCCTACCATAGGCAGTTTTTTTGTTACGCTTCTGGTCTCATTAGAATAGGCTGGGTGTTAAATCTGTTTTTATGGCATATTATAAATACTCGTTTTCATTAGTTTTACTGGCAATGCAATGTTTGATGGAGAACTGGGCAGTGTTAAATGTTTGAATCTGTGCCAGGTTATGCCTTTAACATTTTGGTGCCAGGAGAGTTTTACTTCAATTACCCCACAGAGGAGCTCTTAAAGCATGCCTCTGGCAAATGTAGTAGTTTTCCACGTCCACTGGGAGATTTCCATGTGCTGTGTTAAGCATACATTTGTGTTCAGTGCTGACAGGGCTACTGCTGCTACTGCTGTTAAGGCACTCTCTCTACCTCCTGACAGCCTTTGCAGATCTAAAGATGAAAAGAAGTGTTTTCTGTAACCCTACCACAAAGATTGAAGTCATGCTACTACATTAATCAGATATTGTTGTTGTACATTTATTATATTTACCAAATGTAAAAAAAATACTTTACAAAAACTGTAAAATTAGTCAAAATTATTATTTAAGGATTTGTTTTAATGGGAGTCTCTTCATTGCTTTAGTCAATGAAGTGAACCAAATTAAAAACTGGAGATTGCATCTTTCATTACACCTTTTCATTTGAAGTCTTTTTTTAGTTCTGAAAATTGGAATTCAAACGTAGGATTTAGATCACGTTCATGTATCATTTGCAAATAAAGAGATTTGCTACAAGTTGTGGTCAGTAATTTGTCTATATATTGTGTCCAATACAGGCAGAGATAATTAAATCATGCTAGATTTTTCCCATATATTTTTAAAAACTGAACCTACTATTAAGGCAAGGTACTATGTTGGGATAATTAAGTCATCATAATTTGAGATTATTTAATGGTTATTATTTTTCTTATGTTCTATCCTTATCACTTTCACGTTTTTGTGCTCTTTAAGTATTGTTTTATGTAGTGTAGTTTTATCATAATATTTTTACCATATTGGTTTTGGCATATAGTTTACTTCTCTATGTTCATACTTGGCATGTTTTCATGTTTACGGATATCTTTATTTTGACTTCCAGTTTATCCTCTGGCTTGATTTTATGATTTACCCTGGTTTATATCTTATAATATCATTTTATACCTGTTGGGTTTGACTTGTAGTTTGGTCCAAGTTTAGCTCGGTTTTCTATTCTTACCAGTTTATGATCCACATCCAGGCTGTGTACCAATCCTCGCACTTTCATCCTTAAATACTTCAGTTGTGCATTCTCGCTGATGGCTATGAATTCATAGTGTGTCCCTGTTCTCTAGTGCGGTCTTTTGCCCTGCCCTCTTTGGGCCCACACTTTATGGACGCATCTAGGCAGATGTGACCAACATTTCATCACCACATAGAAAGTTTTGAGCAAAAATGCAGGAATAATGGTAATAATCCAACTCCTGCTTCTGTGCTTTGCAGTTATCTACTTCCAGAAACTGATCCTTAAATTCTCGAAAATGTTTCTTTAAACTTTTTCTCCACAGGCTCATTTGTTATGGAACAGGAGAATGATAATTTGCAGCAAAAAGTCAATTTTCACTATGGATTGGTAGATTAAGTCAATAGTTTTTGTTAAAGATTTCTTAGATGCTAATGGTAATATTTGAATATTGATCTGGTCTACATATTCTACTCAGCTCTACATCTTGTGCTGGTGTCTGAGAGCCCCAAGAAATATATTTATACAGACTTCTATAAATAAATTCTGTAATTACCTCATTGTCTAATTCCCTGTCTTTCCAGGTTGAAGACGGATATACATTTTGTTAATCACAACAATTGACCAACATTTTTTTGTCTGTCTTCTAAAATTTCTTGTCTCATGCACATGATTGGTTAAAACTAACAATTGATGAAATTCCAAATTTTGAAATGACACATATACTCTACATTGTCAGAGTAGAAATGCATACTGTAGACTATGATTTTCTAGACAGTTGATTTGGACCTTTTAATGGTAAAATATCATTCTTTGCATTAAAAAAAGAGTCAAACATTATTTTAAATAATGTTTGAGTGATCTAAAGAAAATACTTCTTTATCAAAATATTACAACATACAAAACTACAAAATAAAATTTCCACCACCACCTCTGTAGAACACTTCCAGAGACACATCACAAGGACATATTATGCCCCCCTGCTGCCTGGTATGAACCTGTACTTATCCCCACATATTCCTTTTGCCAGTGGAAACTCCTAGGCAGCCACATTAGGGAGGATCTCCTGAACAGATGTCTATACAAGCCATCAATATACATTATGCATACATTATTGCAAAGCAATTTATCTTTCATATCTATTCTTGATATTCATCTTTCATTCAAAAATAATTAACTTATTGTTGATGTAAAAATTCAGGCATTTATTACTATCTTTTGTGCAGTGATCATTCAACTCAAAATGGAAAGGAAAAATAATTAAACTGCCTTCAAGTTTATTATGGTAAGTGAAAGATCATTGAAATTATTCAACAACACTTTTCATTTGCTCAAATCTATTAATCATTGTCTTCTGGTACACACAATTTTAGGTTGTTTCTTGATAAACTCCTGCTATGTTAAGCAGGAGTTTTTTTATATTTTTCTGAGTTCTGCAGCAGAGGGTATTTTCACTCAAGCCCAGTTGGCCTGACTCGGGAATAACCCAACAACTAGGCCATGCGCTCCCTTGCTATTACTATGTTTGTGATTATGAGTAACACATTACACCATAAATGGCAAGAGGGTTCCTAATTCTTGGCTTTAGCTCCTGTTTGATAAGCCATCTATATTCTAATATTAATGATTTCAGTCTATCCCATCCTGAAAGTTTTAGCCATCTGTTATCAAAAAAATATTTTTTTGTTGATCGGCCAAGGACATGTGACACAAAGATTTAAATGTCACAACACTGGGGTGTTTTTTAATCGAGATGCTGCGACTTGTTTGAATGTTTCCAATGAAATGTTGCTGTAAAAATTAGGAACAACATCATCCTGTCATGCTGTTCAAACAAACATATAGTTCCTAGGCCAAGAAGAATTGACATGGAAAGTTCCATGACATCAATCAGTTCCTGTTCAAGGTTTTACTGATCTTCTCTTGCAGCTATACTTATGGAAGCAGATTGCTTGCCCTGAAAAGATGAGATAAGAGCCCACCTGAGGTGGTTGTGACCCATTTTTACAGCTGTACTTTTCATTACACTGATCATTTTGAAAGGATAAAGATGTAGGTCAAGTTAAACTTTGCTTGTGTGTCAAATGGGATAACCAGTGAGCTTGTATCGTATAGAGAACAAACATCACTTGCCAGATAGCTACTGGGCTGTTGCACTTGAACGACTGATGACAAACCAATGCCAAAATACCCTCTATATGACACATACTGTAGCTTTTCTTGTGGAGTGCATGTCAGTACCTCTGTGTTTTATTGTACTTTAAGAGCATGTTCTTAAAGAAAAAAAAACAACTCATCAGAATCATGGATTTCATGGGAGAACATCAACAAACATTTTTGAAACCGAGTCCCATAGTGGAATAATAATAATTTAAAAAAAACTCTGGTTTCATGTTTCAGTGTGTACATGCAGGCCACGTCTTTCTATTAACATTGACGTTGTAGCTCAAACAAACCACTGTAACCAGCATGCACCACTTCCCCTCCTCCTTGTTGCTGTGTTTACCTCACATGAGCTGTCTGTCCATGCCAAGTGTTTCTGTCAGTTTGGGTGTAGCAGCCATGTTCTATGATGTCTTCACTGATTTTGTGCACACTTCTGTTGGATGCAATTTTTTTCTGCATGAAAACATATCGTGTTTGTCTTCATGTGGACAAGGCCTGATGTGAGAGTTTGTAGAAGAGCTGCGTTCAGTCGAGTGTTTACACAGAGCTTGGATTCACTCTAAGAAGAGATTGGTTAGAAAAACAACCAATCTAGTTCGTGAAAAAAAAATGCTTGTATTACACAAATCATTGTTATCAGTTGTGTCCTCAAAATTAGTTTACATTTATTTCCTCTTTATTAGTAGTGGTGACAGCCCTTTTACCAATACAGTTTGCTTAAAAACGTCATCAAATTAGATTAGTTGTTTTAAAAAACGATTGGGTGGAAACATAATTAAAACAAAAAACTATGGAAAACTGCTGTTTTGAATAAAACCGACCAACAGCTTTTATTTTACTCCTCATTGCCCAAGTGGCACAAACGTTCAGAGTCTGCTTGAATTTATGTCACCAAAATGACAGAAAACATATCTTAAAAGATTTATCTATTCTAATACAATTAACACAAACAAAATTAAAAAATATACATATTATACACAATCATGAACAGTTTCAAAGGGATTAAGATAAAAAAAACTAACAAAAAAAAACTATTGGAAACGTCATAGATTATAATGCTAAGTGTAGTTATAAACTGCACCAGTAGGTGGTGTCATGTTCCAATGAAGCTCCATGAAATGAGTGATTCGTTGAAGCAAGTTGGCCAAATGGTTTAAAGGCCTCATGAGGCTTCAGCTCACCATCACTACTTTGGAGCAAAGCCCTGCTTTTAAAGCCACATGCTCTACCCACATAAAGTCTAAACAAGCAAAAGAAAAAAATATGCAATTACTTCTAAATCAAAATATACAAAATGCAAGAAAAATAAATGAATAATAAAATCAAAAACACAATGCTCAATTTATGCAAAACACACAGTACGTTCTGATGACATCACTACAACAGCATATATGACAGTCTCCCGGTGCGCCACAATCCGGAAACAAGCCTGCTTGAAAATAGAACCGGGAAAAATGTTTGAAGCTAAAATCGGGTAAGAATGAATGTCAACTGTAACAAGAACACCGCGTGTGCACCCACGATGAACTGCAACAGTTTAAGTTGCAACCAAAAGTAAGTTAGCGATATGTATGTTTGTGTGTGGGCGGACATGCTCTCCTCACACAGACTCATAACCTAGTCCTGACTCTTAACGGCTCCTCCGTCACAAGACCTCTGAAATCTTTTATAAAACTAGACCAAGTTTCTTCCAATCAACTCTGACCAACTTGTTCCTGATGAGGAAAAGTAGCCCTACAGAAGAGCACTGCCAGGCCATGTTCTACAACAGGAAAAGCGTGTGAAAAGTGTTTGGAAAATAACACATTACCCCCGCTGGTATTTTAATTTGAGCTTAATTAACTCTTTTTCTAAACATTTTCCTATAATTATTAGTATTATTATTTTGCCACTCACATTAGAGCGATGTTAGTGATTCATTACTAAGTTAACCTTAATAGCCGCCACGCGTCTGAATCCGTCACGCTGTCAGAGTGCATGATGTGTCCTCAATTCCAGCAGGCACCGCGCTCTTGAGCACGTTGCTTTTTTCGTGCGTGTATGCGTGAGCCTCCTTCTCCCTCTAGCCTACATCACTGCAACCCCAACGCCACCACCCCACCCCGTTACTTCCTACATACACACGCAGGGAGGCACACTAGTCCCACCTCCTTGTACCCAAACTAGTGAAGCCAATCCAAGCAATTCTCCGCAGTGCTGAAAGAGCATCGAAGTAAAGGAGAAGGCAGAGGAGTGAGAGAGGAGGAGCAAAGGAGAGGAGGGGAGATTTGGGGAAACACGAGTCAGAAGCAGAGTGGGTGTGAGAGCAGCAATACTGTAGGGCAAGGGAGAGATAAGGGGGGGGGACCGCAAATTTGGTTTGGCTTCTCTGCCACATCCCACTGCCTGCACCTCCAGCTCCTTATCTGCAGGGTGAGTATATTCGTTATCTTCTTGTTCATTACTGACACTGCCCTAATTGCACAAATGTATTTTTAATTTTCACCAACCTACTCCAGCCGCATGCTCTCTGATTTGTTTTAAAAATCACTCTCACTTACTGGATCTTCAATCGAGCTCTTAGGTTGTCAGGACTTCCTTGGCTGTATGGAGAAAAGATACTCACGCACGTAACTGTGTGTATGTATATATGCTGTGTAAATCTTTTTGGCTTAATGCAATCTGGTGGAAGTGTAGTCCCGCTGGGTTGAAGACAGATGTGCGCTGCCCTGCTGACGGCCGCCGGTCCCTCAGCGTTAGTGGAAGAATGTGTTGCGCGGTGTTTAGTGCAGCGCATCTGGAGGCAGCTCGCTTAAGCGATGTTGTACAGTCTCATCAGAGTCTGGAGAACAGCAGAGCAAAGCTGCTTCGCTCCCAGTGGTGCGTGGAAGAAAGAAAACAGAGTGAGGTGAGGTAGAGAAGGAGGGATGAGGCAAAGTGTGAGGGTGATGTGATTGTGCTACAACGTGTGCATCATAGAGAGGAGAAAATGGATTGAGGAGAGATCATATGAATTAGAAACACTCTTTGGTTGTTCCCAGTTTACTGTTGTAACAAACTGCAGATATTCTGTTTTTTCTATTTGTTAGTTTCACCATATTTATATTATAATGACCTAACAGCCAGTTAGCCCTGCACAAAAAAGAAAACAAAAATGCATCCTTTTGGATCAGAGATTTGAAACAAAAGCATAAGTTAAACAGGGAATCATTTTTAAGATTGGAGCAGGATTTCTATCACAATATTTTTTGGGCTATTCCACTGGGCTTATGGAAAATGTTCAGATTACTTTGGATACAATCTGAAGGCAGTCTGGTGTTTAGAGCTGAAAGCCAGTGTTTCATAACTCAGCTGTTGGAGGATGCTTCATTGTTTGTGAGTCCACAATGCAGTTCATTCATAGGTCAAAGGGATGGAGAAGAAATCATTTCTGCTAAGTCTTATTGTAGAAAAACTTTTCCATAAAGGAAATAATCTGGAAACTAAAAAAAAAGATAGATATTTTAATTAAATTTAAAATATTGTCACTGTGATCATGGATGTTACTTTCTCTGTTTAAATATATCCCTCCTTTTGGTTTCACAAGGTTGTTCATAGTTTAACATTTTGCAAGAATGACTGAAGAAAACTATGTGTTGTTTGGCAGCGAATTGCTGCAAGAAAAACAGCTTTTATAGTTAGTTCAATGTTTATGTTGGTCAGACTCTGTCATTATGTTCTTAAAAAGCTTTCTATCCAAAAATTCTGTTTAGGTATGTTTTACTCTCAATATAATAAACACAAATATTTATAAATATATAAAGAATAAATAACATTTTACCTTCATGTTGCTCCTTAATTATATCCCCTGGTCCCATATACATCTAAATTCTTTTGCAAGTAAAATATCAAATTTGCTGAGGGGTAGTTAACCAAATTTCAAAGTAAGCCTAAGCGGAGCAGTGATTTGTGATTTTCTTTGCCATCTTCATGTAACAGATCTGTTTGTTTGTTTTTTTTCTAATACTAGCAGGTAGATCAGATATTCCTCAGTTAAAATACCAAAAAATGGTACTGCTTGATGAATAATCTTTTGTTAAATCTTTCTGTTGTTTACACACTTAGTTGTGACCTGCATTAACTAAGAGTTTATTTTATTTGTTTTTTAATCTATCTCACAATAATTCGATAATGGTAAATGGCCTGTACTTGCATATATAGCACAACTTTTAGCTTCCAGCTTAAAGCTATTTCCTTGCTTTACACATTTGTTTGGGCTGTGACCAGTGAAGCAGCTTCAATAGAAATACGTTTTAATTCAGAAGCTAATTCAAGTAAACTAATTAACAGTGACAAGCTCAGACACAAATTGGGAAATTATGCTGTTATTACCATAATAATTTATTAACTTTGCTACAGTATTTGCAGTGAGTAAATGTTTTTTTTTTAATGTATAGATTGTTAGATTTCTGCATAATTTCAATTGTGTTTTTCCCTCTAGGTCAAAAAGGACCCTTAGTAGCTGCATTTCCTACATAATATCAGATCTTTTATAGGGACGGAAAATTCATTATGACTAGCAAAAAAATTATAGCATTACCTAAATTGACCTGTTATTTGTGTTGCAATACAAAAACACTACGAAGTTTGTGGCAAAACCTTCTCAGTACAGGTTCTTCTGTTCAACCAGCTACAACCAGAAAACTGTACTGTTCATGGTAAGAAAAAGACTTCTGGATTTTATTCTTTCCTGGTTGACTTGTGTGTTTATTTAGTTATTTATTTTTTATATTTTGCTTCAAAGTAAAAAAAAAACCCTTTCAATGTAGTTTGAACTTCTGTAGATTGCTATAGGATGCTCTTCAAATCTTACAAATTCAGTCTTTATTTAAACTATATTTAAATATTAAATGTTTATCACACTGTATGTCAGGTCCAACAAAGCTCATAAACTAAATAATACTTGTGTGCTGAGATTGGCATTATTTAGTAGGGTCAAAACCAGGGGTTTCATTCTTTTCTCTCTCTGAATAATAATATACTATATATCCACTTATCTGTCTTACTAAGGTCTCTAAAAAGGTAAAGACGTTAAAGGACATAAACATTTATGTAGGAACAAATATGTAATTTTCACAGGTTGGAAAATTCTAGTAAACTCGGAATATTTCAGAATAGAAAAATACATAAAAATAGGACTTTAACTTGACCTTTGTTCTCTCCATCCCATCAGTTTTTTTCATTTCATTTCCATCTCTCTTGAGCAAAATGTTAATGAACAGCTCCATTCTTGCAGTTATGTCACAATCAAGCAGAATTCACTATATCACAAAATTATATTGCAAACAATTCAAATTTAACTCAAAATAACTGGAAAAAGCTTCTGAAATAAGTATTTGTCTTATTTTTTTTAGGAATACATGTGCATTCTTTTAGCACAGGGACATATGAACAAGAAGATACACGGAGACACATTATTTTGTTTACTCCAAGTAAAAATAATAAACTCCAATGATCAGATGCTGGCAGATGCCCTGGACACCAAAGGGCAGACTTAATAAACATCTGTCTGCTTCATTAAAAAGATGTTTTCAGGTCTGTTGAGTGCTTGTATGAGGCATCAGGTAACATCCCCATCAACTGCTCTGTGAGGTGAGGGAAAATGAATCAGTCGCTAACTGGAGTTTTTGAAACAGCTGACTGATGATCTGAGTCATTCCCAGTGGCAGGGTCAGTTTCACTACCGGCATTCAATGAGCTGTGAAGCTTTTCAGATCTAACAGAGAAAGACTAAAACATTTCACCTCTGTAGTTGTTTGACAGGCTATTTTATCCCTACCTCTAAATATTTTTTTAATTTTAATCATTTTTTGCCTGTTATGTAAAACACAAGAACCTCTTCTCAAGATAAGAAATATTTAATTCTTTGTAGCTGTATTTAGACAATATATATCCAAAATTACAAACCTGAACTTCTTTAAATGTCAAATATAATTAATTCTTATATTATTATATAAAAGGTTTTAAGAAATGAACTTGGCAACATTCAATTAAAATCAGTTTTTATTTTTTTTGTCTTATATCTTTTCACCTTTAAGATTACTGATTTCCATAATTCTTGCCCCAGTTTTCAGATGTCATTTCTTCGTTTTTTCCAGCCTCCACATTCTACCTTCTGTTCCATATTCTTAGACAGCTCACCTGTTCCCACTCACCAACCATCACTCCCATTCTTTGGATTATCTGGCCATTCACTGCCAGTTTTCAAATCCTTTGTAAAAATCAAGTTTTACTGACTGGCCAGAATTCTTGATTGTTTTGTTGTTTTTCTTAAAAGCTCTTAGTTGGTTTTTGAATCCGCTTCCAACCTGCCTGTATTTGAGTCTTCTTATATATCATTATTCGTTTACATCATATAAATAAAATGTTGAAGAATAAAATGTGAAACACTGAACTCAACTTACATGCATATTATTTGATAGAAATAAAACAGATTGAACATCCTCATCCATGTACCCACATCTGTAAGGTTAGTTTGTTTGCAGGTAAAATATAATGGGCAGATATATTCAAACTAGAGGGACCTGGACTGCTGGTATCAATGTATATGAAGTTAATTGATTTTTGACATAAGAGAAGCTAACAGATGATGCTGGATCAGTTCTCTCTTACCCACTGGGATCAGAGCAAATTAAACACATAATCATTTCAAGTACTCATTAGAAGGACACTGAGTTTTGACCGATAGATACTTTGTGGATATAATACAGAATGGATAATGCATTTAGTGTTAAGATTTAGATATGATTTGATTTGTCTGCTTCATAAACATTTGGTTGCAGTAGGGATGCATCACATGTCAACATACAGCAGGTAATAGTAGGTAATATTAAATTTAAATATTCAGCACTGATGCTATGATATATATGCACAGTGCTTACTACAATGTTAGCAGTTGAATACAGTTGGATAACAAAATATACTTTCAAAAACTAACTTTAAAAATAAAAATGTTACCTTAAGGTTTACTTAATATCATAAAACAATAAGGATTACAATTTTCAGACTTCCACAATTTAAACTTGGATTTTAATGGGAAAATAAACTTGTATTCCTTTTTGATGTGTCTGAATGAATTTATGTGACATTCTGTGAATTTTACAAATGTCCTTTGTTCCTCTGAGTGAATACAATCAGATGGCAACCTGAGAGAGAATGGTGGTTGAGGGTTTGAATATATAAAAAACATGAGCTGCAGTTATTTTGGAGAGCAAAACATACTTGTTGGTTTGTCTTGAGTCGTGCAATACGAACCACCTTTAGTTTCCCTTGCAGGCGCTGGTTAATAATTGATGACCGTTGTGCTGCTGAATCAGTTGGCTGGAAAATCATATGTTAAGCAGGTATTTTTATACTATACTAACACCCATCACACTTCATTTAAAAAACTGCAGACAATGAATGAAGATTTTATTCCACATAGTTGTGATTGCTGCTCTAAAGCTCTGAATTTACAGATGTGGTTCATGTACTGTACATAAATTGGTGTGATACACCATGTGCATGTGTGTAACAAGGTCTTTCTTTAATCTTTGGGTGAAGAAATGTCCTTTAAATCTTCCTCCCCTGTCAACACCTTTCCACAGCACATTACCCTGTCTTTCACATACCCAGCCTCCTCAGTGTTTATGGGTGCCTGTCCTTTATTCAGCTGCATAAGCTCATTATCGTTATCAGCTCAGCTGTCATTCTATAGGATGAGTGTTTGTTTCTCAAAGCTTTTATGGTGCTAAGTACTGTTTTAAGAATGAAGCAGCTTCTCTGTGTCTGAAAGTGTACAACATGCTGAAGCTAAGGAAATGTCTTGGAGCAGGTTTGAGCTATTTTTAAAAGATATGGTCTTTCTAGTGGGATGAGGGCGAATGTCCTTTTCAAGTTTACCTTTTATCTATCTCTCTCTCTGTGATACTTAGAAAGGATGAAACAGAGGATACTCTGTTTTAGCCTTTTTCTCCAAATTTATCTAGAATCTTATTCAATCACAGTTTTATTTGTTTATTCTTTTAACTTAAGTCTCGTATCCATGGTTGTACAGGCATTCTATTATATTCTATTCTTCCTTTTTGTATAGATTGTTTTGAGTCAAAATTATCCTGTGCTTCTCCGTTCTTATTTTTTCCACCTCTGACCGCCATCCTGTCCACCATTACTCGTTTTGCCCTCTTTTCTTGTTTCCAATTCATGTCATCTTTAAATATCACCTATCTTCCTGCCAACTGGCACAACCCTCTCTGTGCTGACAGAGAGACATATTGCCTCCTCCACAGAAAAACAACCCTTGCCCACCTCACCCCCAATGCTAGCAAAACAAACCTGGGAACGCCATCTGTGGATCCCCCACTGGGAACCATGGGACGTGTAGTTTTGCCCTGTATAGAGACGACCTATTGCTGATGTCAAATCTTTTATTTATCTCTTGTCTGTTTTGTTATTATGCTTTTTTGTTTGTGAGTTCCCAGAATCCATTTGTTTTGATGGGGTTTTTCTCTTAGAAAGATTTTTTTTATTGTTATATCTATGTTTTCAAACTTTTTCATGTGAGTATAATCTTGGCATTCATAAAAGTAAATGCCAACTCAAAAAAAAAAAAAACCAACAACAACAACAAAAAAAAAAACCTATCTACTGTAACTGTCTGTATATTCATGTCCTGCAGGACGGTGTAACTTAATCCTACTAACATTTTTGCTGCCTCTAACAGGATTCCTTGCAGCCCAACCTTTTATTTAGATCTAAACATTTTTCACTTAAGCATTCTAAAGACTGGTCCCTATAGCATCACGCTGCCCCGCCATTATTTAGCATGTGCATGCCGTGTCCAGGCCGATGCACTGTGTCATTTTTCCACTCATTTAATGTTTCTGGTTGTTGTAAAATTAATAATTTTTTGCTGTTTCCTGATCAGTTTGTTCTTCTTTTTTTAATGAACATTTCAGGCATACTATAGAGATAAGCTGGGTCCCTACATGCGCAAAGACAGTTTTACTCTTCAAAAAGAATGAAGATGAAATTGTAATTGTGTGCTCCAATTGTTTAAAATCAGACTCAATCCAGCATCAAAAAGACAAACCGAATTGGTGTTATAGTTATCCGTGTTTGTATAACCTTCAACAATTTGAATTATTTGTGCTCCAGGGAATGGGTGAATCAATCAGTGTGTGTGTTTTTTTTCTGTTGTTTTTTTTTGGAGGGGGCATGTGTGTAGAACTGGGTCTGTTTTTGTTGAGAGGTTTTTTGTGAGCTAGTTTGTCATTTGGAGGTACATAGCTGTTACCATTGCTGAAAACAATAAGAAGCCAGCGATGCTCTGCACCCAAGAGGAGTGAAGGACAGGTTGACACAGCTCCAAATGGTCACAGGCGCCTGAGGCAGACAGACACAAGGCACCACCTTAGAGTGACCGTACACCATGAAATTATGAATGAAGATGTGAATTTCTAAATGCATTCATATCGTGCTTATGTCTGAGCGGTCACTCTGCTTGCTGACAGCAAACTCTCCCCTATCGCCAAAGCCCAAGTGTCTCTACTGTAGTGTATATAAGTTGAACCACAGGAAGGGGGCAAACATGGTGGAGGGGAAATCCATGGTAAAGCCTTTAGGTTTGAAGGCTTTTGTCTCCTTTTTTTCAGGTTATATTAAACATTGCTTTGTGAGAGGTTTTCAAACTCATAATATGGATTGAAAAAAAAACTTTATTTAAATTTAAAACCTGACAGGACTGCAATGTGTTTGCTCCCTGTGGTGCTGAGTTCACCTGTGCTCTCAATGAATCATCAAGGCCTTTGCAGAAAAGTTATTGGAAAAAAAGCTGTCAAAATAAGGGACTGAATCAAAATAATTTTTTTTATTAATTTATTTCCAGCATGAGAAATATACAAAAGAACGACTGTTATTTGTTTGAATGCTTTTTATTTTGGTCATTGAAAACAATACAAAAAATACAAGAAATAAAACAATTCCACACATATTTACAGTAGGCACAGTGGGACAGTATGGGGCTGCTTGTGTGAGTGGCATTTCAGCACTCTGCAGTCTGTCGAAACATGGAGACATCAGAGTCGTCAGTTTGGCCACATTTACAATTGAAGGGATGCTAATTGGAGCCATCAGAGTCGTCAGTTTGGACCTACCCTAAAGGCCTAACCCTTTTGGCCCTCTTTCGGTAAGATTGGGGAGAAGTCGAAATCCTGGGAGTGGCAGTGTTAATATTCAGAAGGTGCAGTGAACTACTAACACAATTATTATGAAAAAAAAAATAAGATCAAGAACAACTCACTCTCTCTGTGTTGCTAAGGTACATCCTAGTTTACTAAAGGAGTTATTTTAAGAAAGGAATTCTTGTAAACCAAGCCTATAATAAAGGAAACTTACAATAATTACACTCATGAACCCATCTCAGGCTGGTAAAGTTTGCGCAGACATTGAGTTGGACTCAATCAATCGAGATCAAAAGCCCAAATGAGATGCTACTAAACAAACATTAAAACCTGTGGTGTATTTTAGGGGGCTGATTGGTAAGAGGGTTGATGGGGCTCACAATGAGAGTATGAATCTTAGAGTGAGATGCAAACTTCAGCTACCTACTATGTTCTCTAGACATCTGTTTCCAAGAGCTGTTGAATTCTTACCTGAAAATATCAGCTTCAAACTAAACATGTTGTAAAACATGTTATTTATTTATTTACTTAGAAAAACATTAATAGATTTTTAAAAAGTTCTAGTTAAGATTGGTTTGGATACAAAAACACATGACACACACAAGTAGCATTACAAGTCAGCCAAACACAGTTTTGGTTTCAATATTTTGTATCCACCTGACTTTTAATTATAAGCAATGGTCTTAGCAAATTATTTTACCAAGAAAAAACATGTTGGTCAGTGAACAGTTGAAAGAGCAAATATTCATTGGTATGTGGTTTTAAAGGCTTTAGCTAAATGCTTGGTAATATATCAGAGATAAGCTCCATGACCTAACTCTTTAGGATTTTAGGCAAGCTAATAGCTTACAGCTGTTAGCTGACTGGTAATGACCCATTCAAATATGGGTTCCTAGATGTTTTTGAAAAAGCAAAAGTGTATTTTTTATATCTGTTATTACTTCTGTTTCAGAATCAGAAAGCCTTCTTTCTTTTTCTTTTTTTTTTCTTTCTTTTTAATATTTAAGTGCTTGCATCTTACACCCTGCTATGATGTGCTGAACCATCTCAGGGGCATCTTTGCACAGCCTGCATCTTGGGTCTGATCTGCTGTGGTAGATCCTGGCCTC
>JAUZNJ010026343.1:0-16695 GCA_034780135.1 Jordanella pulchra | reverse complement strand
GTTACACCTTTTGAATGGAATTACTGAAATAAATCTACTTTTTCATGGTATTCTAATTTTATGACCAGCACCTGTAAGTACGGTGGGGTTAATTCAGTTGCATAAGCAAATGTTTTTCCCCTTTCTTCTCAATGCAACTACTCAAAGCATTTATTAACCAAGCACTGGTACACACACTGTAGCTACAACGATACACACATTAATGGAAAACTTCTGTTTTGCCCAAGAACACGTCAACATGTGACAAAAAAAGCTGGAATCCAACTCACAACCTTCATCGTCAGCTTTTTAACAAAAGCTTGCATAACTTAAACATTTATTTTTTTATAGGCTACAGAAACAACATCAGTTGTATCTGATTAAATTTAAATATCTTTTGTACATCTTAGACATGACAAAAAATGCCTTGCATAGAGGATATTGACTGTAAAACAAAATACTGTTCTCTCAAGAAATTATTCAGGACTTGCTTAAGTCTTTTAGCACCTTCACTTTCATCACCTTCATCAGACTGTTACATACTAAAAGTATGTAACAGTCTTATGAAGCATAATTACTCCAAAAGGTATGTTTGATACACATTCAACAACAACAACAGGGTTGGCAGTAACATAATCCAAGGCTACTTGAGGAAATTTAAGGTGTAGAAAGACCGATGTTCAGATCTTTATTTAAGAATGGCTGTTGACAAGAGATGATCTAAAGGATTTTTTTTAAAGTCATCGTTGGCAGATATTACTAATTCAATATTGAGTGCTGATATAAGTCCTCAACAGCAGAAGATTCTGCTTCTTTCATTTAGTGTTAATAGATTGTTTGACTAAATTCTGGCTACTGAGTTTGTAAATGTACAGTTAAGTAAAAAAGTATTCACCCCCTAACAGATTTCTTGTTGTTGTTTTAATTCTCAGTCAATCGTCCAACAAATTCTAAAATGAGACAAATATAACTTGTTGATTATGAAAAGTTATACAAAAAAAAAAAAAGATACCAGAACCACCCTGGAAAAAAGGTTATTTCCCTTAATAGGGCACATGATCCAGTCATGCTGAGACCTCCAAATATATACATTTAAGCCTAAAATATTTCAGATTTCTGATACATTTAAATCTAGAAATATTTGCAATTATTTCTTATATAATAAACAATGCATTTATTTCTGACAGGAAATGACACAGGCACTTTTCCAAAGGTGATAAAATAATGGGAAACGAATATGATATTTGTATAATGCTTCTGCTTTAATTAGCATATCAATTTAAAACAATGACTTTAGAGATTATTCTGCCCTTCTCAGAAATCAATAGAAAATCTTTATTGACACTGCAAGCAACCAAAACCCTATTATAATTGCTGACAAGCTTTTTGCGCGTTTCTTTTAATAATATGATGAATGGATTGAAAGGCTTCCTTCATATCAATCTAATCTTTAACAATCTTGGCAGATCTTCTACAGACTTTAGTCAGGATTCTGTTTGTACTTTGCCTAAATACAAACATTGTTTCCATAAGGAAAAAAACAAGTCTTTTGGTCAGCAATTACTTCAAAGCAGGGACAGGGTATTCACTAATGTTAGACTTAACTGCACGCAATATATTTAGTGTGACTTCATAGGTGGAGGATTGTTGCTATTATTCACTTGTTTAATTTTCTGTAGGTGAATCCACTTAATTAAAAAAGTATTGTTAAGTGTAGATAGTTAGCCACAGGATCACTAATACTTGTTCATAAATGGATTCAACTGTAAAAAAATATAATTTTTGCTAAAATATAAAGGGTTGTGAGAGATAAAGACAAAAATTGAATTTAAAGGGATTTTATTTTGGACACTGCTGAGCTATCAATAAAGGGTCTCTTAGATAAGGATGCTAAAAGTAAACCTGCATATGTTAGGACACAGATGTCCAGCTTCCATAAAGTCCCACTCTTTAAAATCAAATTTTTCCCAGTGCAAGAATGGTTGACACTCTAGATGTAAAAGTGGGCAATCAGATATATGAAGTTGACAGAAACTATGATCAAAAAACCTCTAGACTGCTTCAGAAGACGCTAGTGATAATCCAACGCATTTGATTTTCTTTCAAGGGTTCATTTATAACTTTGGTTATTTGATGTGGAAAACCAAATCGATGCTTTAAAAAATGTACCTCTGGATTATTCCCCCACTTTAGTTGAAATTAGTGCATCAGTAAATAAAAATGAAACAAAATTGGCTTTAATGATCTATTTAATCTCAAAGTAGGAGGACAACTAACTAACTAACTAACTAACTAACTAACTAACTAACTAACTAACTAACTAACTAACTAACTAACTAACTAACTAACTTAACTATAGTTGTGCCTGTCATAAAGAAACTACTGAATGTCAGACAGCATTTGGTTGCATATAATAAATAAACATTGTGAGAAAATGTCAGAAGTTATTATATTATTAGGAAAGATTATTTTGATTCTCCTCCACAAGTGAATTCACATGTCTGTAAACAATGAAAATGAATCATCACTTCAAATCTTCAAGAGCTTAACTGAAGCAAAATGTTATCTTCTCTGTCCCTTCATCCTTTATTTTGAAAAGCAGGTTTAACCTTCCTGTAATTGTAAATCACAGTCTGCATACCTGCTAGAAATTTTTCACGCTTTGTCACATCACTTCACAGACCTCAGTAGATTTACTGGGATAATATGTGACCAACACAAAGAATGGCATCATTTTCAGATTTTTTTTGTGTGTTCGAGAAAAAAAAAACACATTAAACTTCTGAGTTCTGCTCATCTTTGTTTTGATATGTTATATAAATCTCTAAAAGACACACAGTAAATCATAGTTTTGAATCTCAATAACCGTTACAAATTTCCCCTCGTCTATAACTTGTAAACAACTGAGATTAATTTCGGATCTTTAAGAAATTGACTAAAGGTTTTCCCTTTAGTCTATTGCAGCAACTTTAAAAAGTGTTGTTTTTTTAACCCATATTGTGAGTGATGTATCTAGAATAGTTTGATGCACATTTTTCATTTTGTGTGTTGAGTATAGGAAAATGTTCTACAACCTGACTCATTCCCAGTGATGTCAATTATGTCCATGCAAAAGTCGGCTTCTGAAAGCAATAAAATACCAAAATATCCTAAAATAACCTATATTTTTCTGCATGCAGTCCTGCTCCAGCTGAATTAAGTTCTAAATGCCAGTAATCGAACCTGACTAAATATTTTACTCTTTGACCCCAAACTTACTTCAACCTGGAGAAAAGGTGCAATTAGAAATTTTTATTCAATTAAATAACATTTTTTTGCAGGTAACACAGTCAGATTGGTAAAGATTTATTACCTAAGGAAAACCAGCTGATTACATGGACTCATTGATTCTCTGCAATCCCTCACACCAAGCATGCATGTAGCAACAGTGGAGAGGAAAATTCCCTTTTTAACAGGAAGAAACCTCCAGCAGAATCAGGCTCAGTGTGAGCGACTGCCTGCCGAGGCCGACTGGGGTTTTAGAAGGTAGAAGCAGACATAGACATAATGAAATAAGATCTTTGGTGCTCAATTTACCCAACTACTTCAATCCACCATGTATTTTTGGAAATAATCATAATGCAAATGTCTTTAGGTCAATCAGTCAGTTTTTCATTGTTTTCAATGAATCTGATGTTGTTACAGACAGACTTTGAACATCTCTCTTATTGTAAAAACTCTCCGAGTTTTTGAGGATTCCTATGTGTGTCCTGCCTTTTCTGTCCAGATGTTCTCCGTACAAAAGTATGTCACTTGATGTTTTATGTAGAAGGGGGTTTTAACTAGTTACATTTACATAAGTAACTTTTTAAAAATGTATCATAAGAAGTAAACATTTCCACTAGAGGTACTTAAATCTGTTCTAACATGTGTACATAAACTATTGTGAGCATTCGTTTCATAACTAAAAGTCGTGAGTTTCTTCTTAGATTTTTTTTATTTTCAATTACATTAATTATTTATTATGAATATTATGTTATAGTCTTAAAAACACAGTTAAAACTTTACAATTTCTTTATGATATTATTATTATATAATTATTATTAATTATTATTACATTTAAAAATACCACAATGAGTAACTCACAGCTTCCCTTTTTACCAAATACTTTCTTTTACTCGAGTAAAATAATGACGCAGTGTGAGCACAATTTTTCAGTACTCTACCCACCCCTTGTTTTATAAGACTGGGATCAAAAATGAGAAATACTAAGACTAAATGTAAATTAACATAGTCTAATGATATGATTTGTCAAATTAGTAACCCTGTAGCTTAAGTATTTCTTAAAAAGTACTGCTTCATATCGGCGTATCATGTTGCATTTTTGTCTTTTACGCTTATTTTTGTTCAATTTGTTAGTTTAAGAAAAGCCACTTTGTGTATATTTACAATAACAAAACCAAGTCACTGGAGGAACAGTAATGAGTGAGGGTAGACAAGGAAGTAATAGGGCTCACCAAGTTAGTATCTCCCAGCAAAGATGTAAAAAGGAAGAAAAGTCTAAGATTTAGGATACAAAAAGCATAAACAGTATTTGATTCCAGGAGGGTTAAAGCTGGAATAGTGCTGGGAATACAGCTATACATTCAGATGTTGCTGCAAATTTGATAGATGCCCGAGTAAATATCCTTAATAATAGTGATACTAATGATAGCAATGCTATATGTTGTCGCTACATTCTAAGTACAAACAATATTATACATTGATTGATTGATCAATTGAGTGATTAAAAAAACAGCAGGGGGACAGTTTTCTCACCGTTGCTAGAATTAAGAAGACTATTCAAAATTTGATTGAATAGGGTCTCATCAAAATGCACTAGACGATGAATTTATTTAACTGAAATATTTATTTCCATGATTCTTTGTACCTGTTTGCCTTAGGTAGGGACAGGCATTTTTTTCCTTTTCCTTGATGTTCTGCTAGGACGTCTAGGGTGGATTCTATAGAACTTGGAGTTTCTGTAGATCATGTATTTTTTTGACCACGCCAAGCTGTCACTTTACTACTGTGGCTGCTTTTTATTGGAAGGTTTCTAAGATAAATATGTAAAAATGTTATTCTTGATTTTTAAAAAAAAATAAAGATCTCCCTTTTAACATTTTCCTACATTACCTTTCTGAAAAGAAAGTGTTTTTTCCTTTTCAAGTGTAGTGTAATGCAGAACAACTCTGCAGAGAGCTCCGAGTTGTGAACTCAATTTTACAGATGCCTTGATTTAAAAGAGGGGAATATAACAATCTGATGTGGATTTTTTTGTTGTTGTTCTTGTCGTCTCAGAGATTGCTTCAGAGGCTGAAGGTGTTGTGTGGAGAGAAAAGCATTAAGTGCACGGCAGAGATGATGTTACTATACTGTTGTTGGGTCAGAAGACTAAATGGGCGCCTGGCCTTTGGGTCTTTGGGACATGTATCAGCAGTCTACTGTGTACAAGCTGACTACATCTCCTGAAGTGGAAAAAATGCAAATAATAAATGTATGAGCAACGTGCTTGTTTTTCTTTTTTTTTTTTTTTGCTTGATTAATTATGCCGTTTAATTCTAGATCCACCACGCTGCTTCGCCGTATAATTTCCCAGTGGTTTTGGCTGTTTCTTCTCTCGTATGCACTCTCTTCTTTTTTTTTTCTCTTTGCGAAATGAATCGTGGATCCAATCGCCCATACCCGGGGGAGAGCGGAGAGCTGGCGAATGGGCTGACCAATCATGAGCATCAGAGGCAGAAGCACAGACGGAGGCAGCCTTTTGTTGTGCACGGCGCTCATCAAGTTAGAGGACAACTACCAATTTGCCCTGAAGAAAATTAAAAGATTGAGAGTTGGGGGGAGAAAACAGACAACTTCAACTTGTTTGTTGATCTGCTTATTTCTGTCTTATTATAAACCCCACACTTTATTGTCTTTCAAAATGTGTTTATCTGAATGAGTGGCACACATTCTGGTGTCATTCATAATGTAAACTGGGACCCTGGCTGCTCCTCTATTCCCAGCCTGGCCAACCCTTTTCTCAGCCTCTTGACAGCTCCAGGTTAGCTCTCTTTTCCCTCTTTCCTTCCCTCCAGCGTTCCTCTCCAACTATCCCAGGGGCTCCACTGAGAATACTGCTCAGATTCAGGCCTCTGAGCCCCCAAAGCCGGTCCTAATCCTCTTCATCGATCGTCCTGAGATTTTTCTCTCCAGCACAGCAGGCCCAGCTCGCTGATGCCTCACGCTGCTCGACCCTGAGCAGCCAGCGCCTTTCAGCGATAGCAAAACACATGGGTAGAAACATTACCTGCATCTTCTCAACAGATGGGTGCGGCTGATGCGATGTTTGTTATTAGGTGAAAAAGGCGGCCAAGTGAAATCTCCTGAGATCTCGGTTATGTTGCTGGTTTGCCAAATCATTTCCTTCCCTACTAAACAGAGAATTTGGAATAAATAGATTAATTTTTTACTAAAAAATATGTTGCCCTAGCAATGCCATTCAAGTGGCTTCTGCAAATGAACAATTTTACATTTAAAAACTTTGACAATGGAGAACTTTTTGATCTAAACATATTTTATTTATTTTTTAACAGAGAAGAGAATCATCTTATGTCTGCCTAATTATTTTTCAAACCTGTATTTGTCTTTGACAGAGAAAACAACAAAAAAACTGACATCAAAGGAACTTAGTAGAGCTACTGTATCATTTATTCCTTTGGATTTTCTTCCTTGGAAAAGGTGTTTTTGTAAATCATCCCTAATCTCTCCTCCTTTTAAATTCTTGTTTAAAAACAAACCAAGCTTCTCTATATCTAAAAATGCCTTTTTTTCCATAGGGAGACCAGATCTAAAATAAAAATAGACCTGGAACAACTAGGATGCTTAACTGTTCTATTTGAAGAGCATAGTGAGCAGCTTGGTCATGATGTGAGGCAGCTCTGTGACAACTGCAGTTCTGCTTTCTTAGCATTTAGGAAAAGAGCCTGGAAATAATTATTTTTGTTTCCATTTGTGGAAGAGCGGAACAGAAGTGAGAAATGCGGGACTATCCCACTCAAATCAAGATATCTGAACACCTTATTTTTACATGTTGTAGAGGTCAACAAAACAGCATGAGGGTGGACAAACCCTCTTTCTGGTTTTCTTTCTATTAAGGAAAGTCTGACCCAACGATTCTTTGTTGAGCCGTGTCGGTTTGAAAGATGGAATTGAGAAGTTATTGCTGGTATTACCATTGTACTCCTTGTGCTCTGCGTTTTTTGTAGACAGTACTTTTACAACACCGCAGTAATGCTTTGATTGGTAATGTATCATTTCTGGATGAGACATTAAAACCTATTGTTGCTATTTCATTTTTATTTTCTGTTTTTTCATTCCTATTGAAGCAATTTCTTTCCGCAATGTTCCTGTGTTCAACAATGTATCTTTGATGAAACTACTAACAGTTCTGTTGCTGCTATAGACTCTGTAGCTTGTTGTTTTTCCATTGTAGTAGTGCTGTGGGGTTAATGGAGCAATTGACAGAGCATTGTCTGCCAGTTACTGCTGTGTTTATAAAGGCCTGATTTCATCCTGAATGTTTCTTCAACTTAGTTTTTTTTTTTTTTGGTTTTCTTTTTAAAAAAATCACTTGTAGCTCAGTCGCTGTACACCTAACTTTGTTTTAAATACGTGAACTGGTTTAAAATTCATCACTGCCAATAATTCTATTGACTCTTTATTTTTTAAAAGTTCATTTTTACATACTAATGCTATGTTTCTTTTCTCAAGCCATGTATACAGTTGTTATTGTTACCAGTGACTTTAGAGCTCCGCCTGCTTTCAACCAAGCAATGGTCCACATGTTGTGTAGCTCCATCAATCAAATCACTGTTTATAAAAGCCTCCTACTGCTATTTAAAAAAAAAAAAAACGTCAAATTCGACCTCTTCTTGCATGTCTTGTTGGTTCACTGTTCCACCGTGGAACAGCTGACCAGCTCTACGGCCTTTGCAGGCTTCTCAAGGGTGCTTGGGAGTTTGCTCAAATGGTCCACATGTGTTTTGTGGACCTAGAGAAGCCATTTGATTGTGTCAGTGTCCATCCAGTCTCTGTATAAGCAGAGCAGGAGTTTGGTCCACATTTCCGGCATACAACCAGACTTTGGGCATATTCGATTCAGACAGGGCTGCCCCCTGTCACCGGTCCTGTTTATATCCTTTCTGGACAGGATTTCTAGGTTCAGCCAAGGACTGGAGGGGTCTGGTTTGGGGACCAGTGGATTTTGTCTGGAGATGACGTGGTTCTCCTGGCTCCCTCCTCCATGCCCCCATGGACTGGAGGGGTTTGTTGTCGAGTGGGAAGCAGATGAGAATCAGTTCCTCCAAGTCCTAGGTCACAGTTCTCGACTTGAAAAAGATGGCTTGCTTGGAGGAGTCTTAAGTGGAGGAGTTCAAGTATCTTAGGGTGCTGTTTACAAGTGAGGGGAGAATGGAGCAGGAGATTGATAGACGGATCATTGCAGCTGCTGCTATAATGCAGATTTTGCATATCCCAACTGAGGTGGCCTCTGACATCTTTTTCGGATGCCCCTGGAAGCCTCCCTTGGGAGGTGTTCCAGACACGTCTCAGCGGGAGGAGGCCCAGAGGACGACCCAGGACACGCTGGACAAAGTGGCCTGGGAGCTCCTCAGGATTCCCCTAGCAGAGTTGTAGAAGATGTCTGGGAGTCACTGCTGAGACCGCTGCGCCTGCACCCTGGTCCCAGATGAAGCGGAAGACAAGTATGAGTAATGGCAAATGAATTTAATTTTGAAAGCATGTTACTGGCCAAACTTACATCTGAATTTTACATTATGTATTTATATTTCTAGCTTGTTTTTTGGAAGTAATTTGTTAGTTTTGTTTCATTGTCACTGCATTTTATTGGTCCCAAATGTTTCCGTATAGTGACTAATGTATCTTTTCATTTCTTACATGCTATATTATCTAGAGTTTGTGAACTCACATCTCATGACAATTCATCTTACTTGCAAGGTAACCTTAGTCCCACCTTGAAGCAATTAGCTGGGCCTTTTTAGACTGACAACATTTTAAAAGTTGTTTTTTTTTTTCAAAATTATTCTATATATATATTACCCAAGATTATAAAGCGCTCCATGCTTTTTATTACAAATGTAGAGTAATTTAAACTTCTCAGGTCAAGGACTTTTACACACCCAATCACTGTTGACTATCAGGGTCACTTGTGCAACCACAGCCTATCTATTAGGTATATTAGCACGAGCGGGAAGTGTGAAATATTAGTACACGTTGGGAGAAGCAGAACTGCAGGTCAGTCAAGGGGTGTCATGATCTTCTCTTTAATTCTATATGATGCTCACATAAATGTGCTGAACTGTAGGAGCCAACTACTGTAAGCCAAAAGGAGGTGAAGAAAAACCTTGGGTTGTGTGAGATAAAACTAATTGGTGAGTGTCCTTTTTAACTTAGCAGTTAGCTCATTGATGTCACTGTTAGTGTATGTATCTAGATACCCTCAGTAGCTTGAAACATTTATTGAAGACTGTCTTTAATTATTGAGGACTTGTTCAGGTTAGTTTTTTTTTACATTTCATGTCAACTGATTTATATGGTACATATTTATCGCATTTTTTTCATGAATGTAATTTGTATAGAATTTATTAAAAATACATATTGAGTGAAGAATTATTGATAGTGCAAAGAGTGCCATTTATTGAACTTGCGTGCACACTAGAATGTTTTGATTGACTATATATTGAGAAAATGGTCCTGTTTTCGTTATGCAGGCCAGGTTTTGATGTTGATCTGAAGGTCCAGGCCTAGAGCCTAAGAAGGATTGCACTTGTGCATTAAGATTTCTGCTTCTCCTGCCAGGATGGTAGGAGGGTTCTTGCAGCCAACAAACACTCTTTTCCCCACTCTGATCTGACTTTTGTCAGCTGAGATCTGCACTGCCCCAAGCACTTTATTAATACTCTGTTTAGGAACTCTAACCACCCAGAGCTTGGGGTGGATGAACTGAAGGGTGTAGGTTTATTAATTATGGAACTGTGGGACTGATTTTTTTTTCTCTTCTGCGCATTTTAATATGGCCATTTGTCATTGATGTTGTAAGTATGTATATAACTTTCCTCAATATAAATACGATATATAATAGTCGAATGTTTCTTCTGAGAAACTAGCTCATTGACCTTAACAGTCACAAATTAATTTATGTTGCTATAGTGTATCTTCAGAAATATGCTACATCCAGAAGAGACAACACCTGGAGAGGAGGACAACAAGGAATTACTAATAAATCACGAACTCTAGGAAAACACTGTGCTTGCGCTGGAGGGCACTGAAGACTATGGAAGGCAAACACTCAGGCGTTGACGTGTCAGAAGTCTGGCTCTTTTAAGTTCTCCACTGATGAGGAGATTCTAAACAGCTGTGCTTCCCAAAGCTGCTACAGCCCAGCCTATGGCTCCATCTGGTGCCCGGAAAGAAAAGGAAAAGAAAACAAACCCCAACAGGAAAGAAAAAAACCCAGGAACCTGACAGTTCCTTCACTTTTCTTATTGAGACATTTTCATATCCATCAAAAAAAGTTAAACAAGAATTTTGACATTGATTCCACTTCCCATTACATTTTCTAAAAAAAATAAAAATAAAATGACAATATAGATATGTTTTAAAATCTTTATATATAAGATAAGCTTCAGAATTTGAATTTCTTGATATTTCTCATGGTATTCCTGAACAATGATGATTATGAGAAAACATAATTAATTGAATGGTCGCTGGTGTTTTTTTTTCTGTAATAGTTTGATGGGTGCAGAAGTGCATGACTCTTTCACCAAGTTCTCTGTAGATTCTAAATTAATTTCTCCCAATAGAGCCAAGATCAAGTCTAGTTAACTTCATTACTGCTAGGGAAAAAGAATCACCAGATCTCTTACATACTTAATGAAAAAAAGAAACAGATTGCATCTGGATATTTGTGCAAATGTTTATTCTTTTGCTTGCAACATGGTTTTCTGATGACAAACCTTTTACAGTTTCTAAAAACACTAATAAAGTATTAAATGCCAGTGACTAGTGATAGGCCATAGGCTTAGTTAGGCAATATAACTAAGATGTTTTGGAGCCACTCCTTTAAATAGATAAATTATTACACATTAACATCCAAAAACAGAAACATGATGATACATGTAAAACATGAGGGCAGCTTATATTTTCATCCATAATACCAATGAAAATGAAGAGATGGAACACGATAAATACAACAAAGCTCTGTGTGAAGATGAGAAAGGATCATTACCACATTCCTCATGAGAAAGCTGCCAACCAGAAGAGCATTATGCACAACATGCTAGTTCATGATTTATTTACACAGTGAGCTTTTGCTGGACTCTGCTGTGTGTCCTATACTGCAAGCGTTGAGGTTTTCAAGAGGTATTTTCTATTCCTGTCTGCATGTGAGCAAGAGAAGGATGGCTGTGTACGCAGTAAAGAAGCAGATGATTAAACCTCATTCTTTATTAACAAGCTTTATGTGTGGTTGCCTTCATCCCAATTGTAAACGGAAAGTGTAAAAGTGGACATTCGTCAATATGCAGCCCAGTTATAGAATCTGTGCTTATGTTGGCGTTTACAGCTAGAACAGATGGTTATGTAGCGATGCTGTTTAGATAAGGCTCTGTGTCACATTTGGGAATGTGCTCCAGAGACCTGTTTGGCACTGTCTGGTTCTGGTTACGATCTGGAAGGTTTGACACTGTTCTGATTTATTTTTCATACTTGAATCATACTGTAAATTATACTAAATCCAGATTTGGATTTTATTTATAATGATAAATTTTGCACCTTTTAACCTTCCTCTTTAGTTTTTTCCTCCCTCTCATTTACTGTTTTTTTTTTTTTTTTTGGGATCAGCTCGTCACACTCTCGCAGCTTTCACACACATATCAGTTTTTGCAGCTTTTCCATTTCCTCACTCCCTGCCCTCCATCCTTCACTGCATCGCTCTTTCCTCTCATACCTTTTCCTTCCTGCCCTTTTCCTTCCTTTCCTTGCTCTTTCTTCCTTTTTTGACTTTCTCTCCCCCCTGTCTACACTTTCCTTCCTTTCTTTCTCTCTGCCCTCCCTCTTTCTCTTTATTAATTTATTGGGTTGTTATTCTCCTTGCCTGGCTCTGCTAATGAAGGCAGGATGCAGATGAGGGCATAGGTCGCCTCCGTTGCGATCGACCCCACCGCTCCCCAGCATGGCACTCTGACTGGCACAGGTCAGTGGCAGCTGTCAATCAAAACACACTCACTCACACAAACATGCACAATTACATTCACATGCACACTCACACAGCTGCTGATGAAACACTTAAAATCATATAGAGTAGCAATTAATCATAGCCTATTGATTTGAGACCTAGTTATTGTGTTTATATTAAGTTGTAAAAAAATATTTTTTTTAGCAATCAATTTTATTTCCACATCATAGCTTGGTTATTGGTGTTTTCAAATTTTAATTCCTTCACACCTCCCATGTTCCCATTTCTATTGGGTTGAGCTCTGGGCTTTGAATAGGCCATTGTAAGACTTTCTCTTGTCATTTTCCGATAGATTTCCTCCCTTTTGGGGGGATCATCCTACTGCTGATAACTCAAATTCAGCTGAGCTTTAGCTGTAGGTCAGATCACCCTGTGTTGGTATACCAAGCAGCTCAGTTTGTGTGCAAGGTGACCATGTCAAGTTTCTGCACCATAAGCCAAAATCATTGTTTATTGATAAATAAGTAAGAAGAAAAAACCCCACAAACTGAAAAAAAACAATAACATATTTACAATATGTGTGACGTTCATCTGTTGTCTTTGTTTTTTCCAAATACTCTAAATTATAATCAAATATTAATCAAAAGTGTAAACTTTCCAGTGGACATTGTTTGTGTTTTAGTGGATTTAGATTTAGTATTTCAAATCTAAGCTCTTGGGTTTGCTTGTCTTGAAGAAATTTAATTAGTTATGAAATTTGATGGATATTGACAGTCTGTGACAACAAGTCATCAAGAATGAAGATTCAAAGGATTCTGCTCGATAATCACTTCATGAAGTGACATATGATATTGGAAGGTTGGACTGAAATGTTTTGCTTCATGTTGAAAGGCGTTGCAGGGTGCAGTGTGTAGCATGCACTGGTTAGTTCATAAAATCCATGTAGATATTTTTAATTCTGACACGACTTTACATGCGTGATCTTTACAAAGATCGCTTGGGTGGAGGAGGGCAATCGGTTGTTGAGTCATTAGACAAGTTCCAGGAAATGAATGGAGAGGAAGCAACACTGTCTCCTGTGGGTAATCTTTCTTACTGTAGAAAGATCGCAGTGAACCTTGTTGTTCTCAGCATCTAGTATTGGTTTTAGACATTTTTACCAAAGATTTCTTGATCAATACAAGCTCTTTAACCAACCTAGCCTCATGAGTTTGCATAAAACATACAATAACCGTGTATTAGCTCTGGAGACTTGATGTATATTGGTTATAGTTTTATTGTTTATTAGTGAGTTGGGGAGATTTTCTAACAATTATGTATAATCTATTACTCTTGTAGCCTCAGCTGCATCTTTATGAGAGTGAAATTCTCTTTGAAAAGTATGATTCATTTAGAACAATTGATCATTTTATATTTGTGAAAAAGAACTTAACTTTGTCTCTGTTTCTACTGAGGAACCGTGGCAAAGAATGTACAACTTAAATGTCTGACAATACTTTAAATCAAAAGGTGGTGCTGTTTTCATCCCAAACGACACTAAAATACCAACAAAGTATATTTTAGTTATGACTGTTCTCAATTGTCTTCTCTAAAATACTTATTTTCTGCACATTAATATCCTAACTGTAATTCACATCTATAATCACATGTAGATAAAGGTTGAAATTTTGTCACACATGATATAATGACTAAGTTTTCGTTTATGCTTTTAGGAATGTTTACATGATTTACAGACTTTGTTCTAGACCCTATATCACTAGTATGTCCTTAACCTGCCAAATGTGCTCCTTTTATAGAGGTAGTCACAATGATCAGCAGTCATAACTGGATGTGAATCTCCCTTATAAATACAAACCAGAAACCTTCTTTACAAAGGTTATACCTTTGTTACTTAGTGCCCCTGACTACAAAATAGGACAAACAGCAGATAAAACATTCATTTGCACCTATAAGCATAAAAATATTTTTAACTTTTGTGGCCTGATGTTGATCTAGGTTTGGTTCACATAACTTTTGGTTAAGAACTGCTGCAGCTTTAAAGTATGTCTGGTTTAGTTTTGATATTTAAGGCTGACTATCCTTCTCTGAATACTGATTGAGCCTTGTCTTTTCACTTAAATAGGGACTTAGCTTTTCACAAAGCAGCTCTTTTCAAGCTTCAACTACTACTTGTGAACACCAGTGATATCCCTGACTTCCCCAAAAGTGTAATAAACATATCTAAGCTCCTCAGCTTGCTTTTTTTTCTCACTTTGCAGAGTAACTGTAAACTGTCGCTCATTCCTGGCGATTAATTAAAATCCATAAAGGACGATTATTTTCTGAAAGCCTTTATTCAGGATCCACGTATTCTCCTTTTTCATTCGAATAGGATTGGAGTTTTCTCCCAGGACAGAGCTTGAAGAGTTGGGGTTCTTTAGGGACTTTTTGGGTTAAAATTTGTGAAGACTGACACTAAAGGATTGAGTGTACATTCAGTTGTGCTGCAATAAACACCCTAAGATTGTTTGTGGTGCTGGAAACAATCTGTGCTTTGTGGAGCCTGGGCTGGCAGTGACCCACAAAGCCCAGACAAGGGCTCTGAAACTGAGCTGCATGGAGCCTGTTATTCCTCTCTCTCCAGTGTAAATGGTTCTAGGTGTTTTACATTGCGGGGTCATGACCTTGGTTTTGGTCCACCTCTTAGCTGTTAAGGCCGATTTGCTCCCCTTCTGCACGAGTCAGTAAGTGTAGGGCAACAGTGGAAGGTCACAAAGAAAAATCTAAATCTTTCATGTTTTAGAGGAAAACTGAGCTGATTTTCTTGATTTGCAGGAGCAAAATCCAGGTGATGATAAGGTCTAAGCGTGCAGTGGATGTAGTGCAGCCCCTGTCCTCTCTATATACCAAATGTCATCACTTCCCAGGAAACTTGTGAAGTTGAGTAGAAAATATTTCATAATCTAAGTTCTGACTTTTTTCTGCACATTGTCTGGGCGCACAAAATGCTGCTTCTGAGGAGGTTTTCTGAGGTCTTTTTGACAAACACCTGTCGATTATTCATAATTCCCTGTTTGATGCAATTTCACAAAAACAGATGTACTTTGTACTATTTATTAATTCTGGTAAAAAAGTGTTTCTAAGCAGTAATGTCCTCTGCTTTAAAGATCTGCTAGACTATCTATCAAGACTATTTTTCTTAGTGTTGATTGGCCTGGTTGGTGTAGCAGTCACTATGACCTTCGTCTGTGGAGATTTTATAAAGACGGTCACTGTTCAATTTACTGAGAGTATTATATACAGCCTCTGTCAGGTGACATTCTCAAACCCCTTTTCTTCTTTTAATGGTGAGTTTGCCCTGCTGTCAACCAGATTGTCAATGACTGTTTAAGATTAATTTCAATACAGAGAAAGTTATTGATATGTTTAAATATAAATGCAGATCAAATTCACTATTTTTAAAGAAACAACTAAAATCAGTTTTGTTATTGAAGAAGCAGTTAAAGTTACCCTCTTTAACTGAACCGACATCAGTGACATAGTTTCTGTAGCAACTTATCAGTCTTTAACACCTTCTGGTGTGAGATGTTTGAGGCTCGTTCAGCCTGTTTCATGTCATTTCCAAGTGTCACAGTTTTATCAAGATCTTGGCGTTGATTCTGTCCAAGGTTTTTCATTTCCTTAGCTTTCAGTGAGTTCTTGGTGAAATCACTTGTTGGTTTTGGATCATTAATATGTTTTAGGGTCCAATTCTATCTCAGCTTTGTTCTTTAAAACAGCACCTGTTTTAAAAAAAATTACTCTGATAAACAGAGGAATTCATGGTGGACTCAATGATGTTGAGTTAGCCAGCTCCTGTTGCAGCAGTGATAACTGAAATACGTAAAGGTCTGTGCCTCACAGTTTGTATCAGGTTCTATTTATGAAGTTGTGCATTTTGTGTCAAACATTTCCTCTCGTCATTCCGGTGTCTGATTTTATTCCAAACTAATTTGTCAATTTAGATAATTAAATGAATCCAGTACATTCTAAAAACAAAAACAAGAGACCTTCATGTGTAGCCTTCAATCTTTTTTCTTTGAGAGTAAAAGTTTCATACTTGCATACCTATGTTAAATTAAAGCCTTTTTCAGAAGGTCTGTGTTTGTAATTTACATTACATATGCTATAGTATCAGATTAGCAGGAGGCTAATGACTGAGTATAATTTACTTTATCTTTAAAAGCTACTAAAACAGAAGGCAGATATGCAATATTGGGATTAGGTGCAGTGTTGTAAAGTACTGAAATCTCAGAGTCAAGTAAAAGTATAGGTACCGCTCCAAAAAAAGACTTTGGTAAAAGTCCAAGTCACTGACTGAAAATGTTACTTGAGTTAAAGTCTTAAAGTATCCGAAACGTCTTGTACCTAAGTATGGAAATTACTGTAAAAATGGATGTACTCAAGTAATGTAATGAAAAGTATAAGTAAAAAGTAAAACA
>JAUZNJ010026332.1:5921-16696 GCA_034780135.1 Jordanella pulchra | reverse complement strand
ACTAGTAAGAATTAAGATTCATATATGTAGAATAGTTTACACATTTTAAGATGTATTTTTGATATTTATCAGTTAGAATGAAAATGTATTTATGAAATACATTTCTTAATAGTCAAAATAATACAAATTATAACCAGTAAGTGTAGGAATACAGAAATCTGTAATTTATTTCTAAACATCCTGAATGTTTATCTTTGACATGAAGAATGTCATTTTGTTTGAAATGTTTATTTTGACAAGAAAAAATGTATTTCAGATATGAAAAGTACATATTCAGACAAACTAATAAAGATAACTTTCTGATAGGACATCTATCTGGTAACCATCTACCTATAATATTAAATTCTCTGCCATTTAATCCCAGTAGTCCTTTAATTAAACCGTCATGCTATGTTTGTGTTTTTAACACATAATGTGTTTTTGACTGGGTTTCTCTCTATTGTTTTGTACAAAACTGCGACAAAAATCTCCAGAGAAAAGACATTGAGTTTATTGAAGAGAACCTGCTGCTGACCAGGTTAGCTCTGAGGAGAATAATATTACCATGGTAACAGAAACAGTGGTCCAGTAAACTTTTATTGTGAAACGGAAAACTTAGAGTTCCCCTGATTTCAGGTTAAGGTTAAGATTTCAGATTTTCTCAGGCTGGTAGAAATAAAAGTCCAAAGACGCTTGAGAATAATGATAACCACAGGCTGACAGATTGTTTTTATCTGGGTAAAACAAACCCCAGGCTCTAAGTCCAGAGGCTGTGAGGGGAAAATATGCTCTTGTATATAATGATGGCTCCGTTTACAAAAATCAGTTTGAGAGGATCGTAAAAAACACTTCAAAACAATGCTATTGTTCCAGATAACAGCCGATGCGTTAAGCTAATGTATGTTCTGTGTTAAGAAGTGGTTAAAAATTCACTGAATAGTGTCTGACAGCATGCTATGTGCGTCCCTTTAGAAACTAAAAACAGCACATCATGTTTGTCATGGTCCTAATCCTCTCAGATGAACAGGAGTAAAATCCTTTGTCAATCAAAACATATGCACTGGTTATTGGGTCTGGATCGAATCCGAACTCTTTTATAACAAAGCTGAAGGAAAACAGAGAACATGTGAGCTTCAAACCATACCTCTAAACCCATTCTACTGAACACAATTAAAGCAGTTAACCTCAGTTGGGCTTTTTCATCAACAACAAGACCTCTTAAGGCACTTTCTGTTGTCCTCCATCAGTGGCTAATTGTGAACTCTGTATTCCTGAGGTTTTTGGCCCTCCCTCCTCTTGCTGCGAGGCATACGTCCATATTCTCCGAGGAATGCCAGAACACTATTGCTCTCTATTTGAAAGTTCTTCAGAGGTCCATGGATGCTACGTTCCCAAGCCCCCCATGAATAATACCGACTAATGAGTCTTTCAAACAGAAATGGTAAGAATGTGGTCTGAGGAGCTTGGGAACTGGCTGAAGAGATGAAAGCCGCCGATAAAAGGAGTCAACTGAATCCCTATCTCACCAAACATCCACTACAGACTCATTCAGAGCTCATTCTGTATTTGCTGTAGTGTCTGTTTTATAAAAGATCCTCAGAAACTCTTTGCATAGAAAAAACAAAACAAATATTTTGCTTTTCCATGTAGGCTGAGGTTGTAGCAGAGTTACGTGAGCACTGTAAGAGACGGATTCCAAATCATATTACCATAAACAGCATTTTACGGCTGGAATTTAAATACTTAATTTTTGTTTTATTGCAGCACTCTGCAGTGCTCAGGAACATCTCTTTATACTAAAAAAACCTGTTCTGATTGTTTATCAGAATAAAAGCACCATTTAAAAATAAAGCTCAAGATAAGATTCAGTCCTAAATTCAGCCTCACCTCTCATCCAGTCATCCGTTGACGCGCCACCCCGTCTCTACCATCCTTCTCATTTTAGATTGGGCACCTGATCTAATTCCCCTGCTTACGTCTTCACCGGGTCCTGGCGGCCATCAGGCAATATTCCTCATTTCAATAAAACTCTCTAATTGTTGCTTGTCTTCTGTGAGAGTCTTTTCATGATCAAATGTTGATCATGTTTTATTGACTCTGAGTGGAAAAATCATCATAATTAACAGCAGTAAAGGCTTGAAAGCATCAGTCTGTATGAAACGTTTCTAAATAATGTTTGATAGATTGTAAATGGAAACAGCTGACACAGCTTTCCAGTGATATTGTAGTTTAATCCTTTCTAGTCGAAGGACTAATGTCCAAAAGGGATCTAAAAAACTCATTCATGCATTTATTTTTAGTAGAAATGATCACAGGAACAGTGTCTTCATAAGTTTGCCTAAAAGGTCTATCAGACAGCTTCAGCCCGTATTCTCACTAGAGAATCAGCCTGGTTCTAAAGTCCTTCCACTGGCTCCCTGTAGCTCAGAGAACAGACTTTAAAATCCTTCTGTTATTCTATAAATCACTAAATGAATCAGCACCTCAATATGTAACAGATTTGTTGTCAGTGGATCAACCTCCCACACCACTACCCACTACCGTTCCTTGCTGAATTTCTAGGCCTCTCTGGGTTCTCCTCACGTCTGGCAATCTTCCTGCTCCTCTTTGCCACCATCATGCTCCTGCAGACCTTACTTTCCGACCCTTCAATGACCTCTGCCTTCACCACTCTGTTCTCCATTGCCTTTCCATTGCTCCTCATTTCCACGTCTCCTGCTCTGAGTCTTTTGCTTCTCATTAAGAGTAATGTTTTTTTTCTCTCTTACGCAGTCAGTGTTCCTGTACTCATATTTCCACCCTCTGTAAATAAATCTTGAAATATTCTAAGTGTTTTCCTGCCTGTTGGTCAGAGAGCTATCTACCACTATTACACTCTGTGAGTTGATCATTTAAAAAATGCTGTTTCCTTCGTTTTCTTTCACACCATATACACATGTGGCTTTGCAGCATAATGTAGTTTTTGAGAAGCCATGTGTTTCCTTTGGTGTGCTATAGTGTTTTAAAATTACATTTTATGTTCTATGTTTGTTGGTGGCCTTGTTAGAAAGTGCAAAGCTAGATCCTTGGTATGGTTTGCTTTGGTTGTGTTGTTTTTCTCTGTTGGCAGTTGTTTTTTCTAACTTTGGCAGTGCGTATTTAGATGTTAAACTTCCTCTCTTGGCTCTGTTTATGTAAATAAGTCAACTGTTTTGCAGTTTTGGTCAACAGGCTGTAAATAACCTGCAATTCACCAATAATTTTATGAATGTTATTTTTGACCAAGCATATTCTTTTTGAAAGACTTAATGTTATAAGCTACTGCAGTTTGGACCGTTATAACATTTTAAGCTCTGCTTTGCTTTTGTTTCCATTAAGGAAAAGTTATCCAATTCTTGAATGTACCTGGACAAAAATAACACCCACCAATACAGTAATTGTGCACGTCTCACTTTTCTCCACATAGCTGGTCTGAGACGCCTCACCTGCACGTTTAGCTGCCAAAACGTTCTGTTACTGTAATGTATCTCTAGAGCGTATCTACAGTTAGTATCCTCACAATGTGTCCTTTGTCCCTGAAAGGTTACCTCAAGCTTTAAAGGGTAAAGTTACATTGTTTGCCACAAAAAAAGACCAAAAAACATTTGATCATTACGAAATAGAGTTAATACAGCAAGTCTACCCGACACAAAGTTCTGCAGGCATATAAACTTAAAAGTAATGTAATGATTCCATGAACGTTTAGGTTGCCCATATGGTTGTGAGAGGTAAGGGGATAAAACAATATTTATTGTTTCAGTGACTGGGCACAGACATCTGGAAAAGAGAGCTAATTGATTTGGGTTCTGTGTTTCAAAGAGAAACCTCTAATCCATTCCAGATAATCCATCCACAAAAGCATTAACTTGTTGAACAAGGTCCTGCTGAGACATTAGTACTTTGTCTTTATGAGCCTCTGAAGGTTCAAATCTGGTTCCATCGCAACACCCAGATTAAGAGCCTGATAGCTGGTTTCTAGTGAAAATGGGTGCTAGCTTTTAAATACTTGTTCTTGGGTCCAAGACGAAGAATTGCTTCAGTTTTGTTTTGATTCATTTGAAGAACATTCCGGCTCATCCATGAGTTAATCTCTGCGCATTCACCAAGATCTAAAAATGGGTTTATAGTCACCTGGTGAAATTTTAATCTATAGCTTGTTGTCTGGGTAGTTTTGTTATGTCGTTTATTAAAAGTTAGGTGTACCATGTACGCAGATACTGAATAGGTTGGATCTCCTTGGACCATCAGGAAACACCACATGTGATTTCTGTGGTATCTGTTACCTACTGATACAAAAAGGTCCTTCAAGTAGGATTCAAACCAGTCAAGTGCCGTAACGAAAGCCAGACACTTAAGTAGAATCAAGAGTGCTTGTTTTAAAGTTATAATACTGTAATTTGACTAACTGTCTAATGTTTTAAAAAGGGAATTAAAGGCAGACTTTAATTTGCATAAAGGGATTACAGTTCTATGTCAGGTTCTGTCTCTTTGAGCTTCTCTGTGCTCCACTTTGACTTTTTCGGCTGCAGCTGTAGCAGGTGAATCTCTGGGGCCCCTCCTCTATCGGACCCAGGACAACAGACCCATTTGTCCACGCTGTCAGCAGCTGTGGCAAGACCTATTTATGTCTTGGATCTTTTTTTTTTTTTTTTTTTTTAACAGAAAGTCCTCTTTAGGAGGTAACTACATGTTGATTTGCTTATGGATCAGGTAACTAAGATCTAATCATTATAAACAGATTAAACCTCCAGGTCAGAACTCTTGTAATTAAGGCTGTTCAGTTGTAACTGGAAAATGTGGGAGATGTTGGTGCCAGGTCTAAAAAGCCCAAAAGAAAAATTTGCTTCTTCATCATGAATCTGTGCACCAGTGCTGGTCTAATTAACTCAATCTTCCCTTCATCACACTCATCTGATCCACCTGCTTCCCTCCAATCAGTAACTGGTGCCAGATTGTTGTGAACTTCAGTGAATTTTGTCCAGTGTACCTTTCTGCCTGCCTGATTGTGAGCCGTTTTGCCCCCTGGTTCTCTGAGCCTGCATGAACCACTGTCGGACCTGTTTCTCACGCCCAATCAGGGCAGACATCAAAGCGGACACCCACCACAAGCTTAGATGCATTTTTGCATGGCAGTAATCTATCCCACTTGCCGCACAGCCATGCCAGCCAGCCAGCCCTCGTGCAAGGAAGGACCCAACCTGCCAACATCCCAGGCCCCCACCCAGAGCCCCACCCTGAGCTAAAAAGTAGGATCAGAAACCCCAGCCAAGCCATGACCCACCCCAGGGCCCGCAGCTCCATCCCCAGGCGGAGTGGAGTTGTTGTCTGTTGGACTACTGTATGTTTAAAACCGGAGGGAGGGGAGGTGTGACCAGCACTTATCCCACCCTAAACCCTAAGTGCCTAAATGCATTCCAAGAACCACAGGTGGGCATGAGCACTGGAAGCAAGGCCAAGAAGGTTGACCCACCTCCAACATCCGAATATGCTCAGCCTGGTGCGCTATATATGTATGACTTGGACATGTTTTAAATGATGCAAACTAAGGAGTTTGTTCAAATTTGGCCACAACCTGCATGGGAGGACCCGCCCTGGTGATGATCTCCTCCCAAAGATCCTATTTATGTGGTAGTGTGATAGAGCAGATGAGGAGAAGCATCGGAGATGGGGAACAAAAGACTGGAGAACGAGGTTCTCCCAGTCTCTGGAAAAAGAGAGGCCAGGGATGACATAGTGCATGCTCTGGAACCTCTGGAGATTATTTCACAAAGGAGTATTATTTATAAAGTGAAGAAGAGCATGGTTGGGCAACAGCGAACATCCCCTTCAGAAGATTTTTAAACAACAGAGTTTCTTTAGTAAGAAGCTTCTCTAAGTCAGACTGCTACAGAAGATCATTTCTGCCTACAGCTATCAACACCTACAACAACTGGTTAAGATAACATCACATAAGAACTAAGTCTTCTACTTCTTTGGCCATTTTACACATTAATATTACTCATTCTGTCACCTTACAGAGAATAATCCTGACTCTCTTCTGTGGTCTTCTGACCAGTGTTTTTATTTAAACACTTAACCTTAGGATTGCACTCACACTTTCACTGGTATTTCCCCAACAGTCATAGTATTCCCTCTTCCTTGTTACCTAATAACCCCATCCCCTTAAGGCCTTCCTCTGCTCTTCAGAATCCCAGTGACCTAGATTCAGCAAGAGTTTACTGCCAGCTCCAGTCCTGAGCTGTTTTACCCCTCAGCCAGAACCAAATCCATACTTACACTCCCACATCAGTACTCTGACCCACATCTTTATGCCAATAGCTCTGCAATGCCACAGGACAGACACAGCTTCAGGAGAGGCAGTGGATGATCAAAAAAAGACCTTCCTGATGTGTTGGACTGTGAAAAAACAGCTTGTAACCCCACTTTCATATTGGTATCACCATCTGTTCTATGGTTTTTATCTCCATGGACACCGATAGACACTGATAAGATAATGTAAGAATGAGAAAAATTGTTTTTGGTTTTTGTTGTTTGCAATAGTGTAAAGTAAGGTTCATTGAGTTGAGCTATAGATATCTTTAACTTTTTGTCTCTGTACCTAAAGCAGAGACTCTTGCTGTTGTTTAATTTTGAGCCATATGCTCATAATTCACTACTAGCTTCTCTTTTTTTATTCTGTCTCACATATATTGTAAAAATAAGCTGTCAGAGCTCTGAGCTGTCCAGCGTCAACAGAACTATTGAATCCCTCACACAAAAAGAAGCAGGTAGTTTAGATTTAGTTTGCATTACAAACTTGGCTCATTTCACAGTATTTCTGTCTATCTCCAAGGGAACTCAGTAGAATAGGATCGGCTCTGGCTTGATTTATCACAATAACGGACTTTTACTTCACCTTCATGCTGAGTAAAACGTACACTGCCAATCGCCACTACTAGACTCAGATAGCAAGGGAGTCTATCAGAGCTCTGTCTGTCTGGCACAGAGTATGTGCTGCAGTACTCTGAGACATGGCTGATGGTCCCACAGCAGCTGCCAGACAAGCTCCCAGGACAAACAGATCTCTCACCCCTTGAAAAGCAATGCTTAAACTGTTGGGAGTCCTGAAGAGAAATATGGCCTACCTCTGAAAGTAATGACTTTTTTTATTCTGCTTTTTGGGTGTCTAACATAAGAACACAAATAGAATCACCACTGATGTGTGCTCATGAACTTCAAATTTTGTACATTTGCCTCAAAATGTGCTTCTATTTCTTTATATTTGGACAAAGTAGTCTATAGTTTCCCTATTAATGGAGTCAAAACCTGGTATATTACATTTACAATCCTTCTTAACCTGCTAACTATTTTGAAACGCCTGTTCTTTGACGATTGGGAGGGTCTACAACGCCATTTAAAACTGTTGCATTGATGGGCAGCAGCTTTTACTGTGGCAGGGTGAGGCTGCAAAACCTGAGACACCACTTACACCTAACAAAGATAAAGCATTTAAATTGTCATAAAATTTACATTTAGTTGTTTTTTAATTAGAAAGAGTTAATTTAGACTCTTTTTCATAACAGCTTTTTATTCTCGTGAACAAAATGAAAGAACAAAACTGCACTTTGAGGAGAACACACCTTTGTGGGCTTTTCTGGTTTAATCATATAGCACACTTTCACACACTAGATTTTCTAACTAAAAGCCTAACACCAATGTTTCAACATAAAAAGGTCCCATTTCTAGGCAATTATATCAATTGGAAAGAAAAAAAGATATTTAAACTTCTCCAACATTCCTTTAAGGTAACTAGTTGGTTGGTTGTAAAAGGGGTTAAAGTGTTGATTATGAAGGTGTGATGTAAACGTGCTACTGAGGAAGTTCTTAAATCCAAGCCTTACAAAGCTTGAGGTATCATCCAAATTATAATAGACAAACATAACACCTAAAAGCCAAAACTGGGCAACAATGTCTGATATCTAAACACCACAAAGCAAGCTTCAAAAACAGCTGAGATCAGAATATACCGCAGTGTGAGAGCATTATTGCTGACTCCTTTGCACCAAGAAGCACTAACTGAACAGTTTCAGACACGAAGCCTGATATTATATAATTAAAAAAACTGACACTCATCTGCATTTCCAGCAGTCCAAGAAAAAGCTGTTACCAAGAGTCAAACCAAACCATTGTGAAGTGTGCATATGATACATCCAGCTCAGAGATTACTGGGTTAACAGCCTACTTGTTTTCTGCTTTGCTTTGGTCACAAGCAAACAGGAGAACTACATGTGTTAATGCAATGGCTGGCTAGAAACTGGGTTAGGGCTTTTGCAGCTGTTTTCTTCTGTCACTAGAAAAAAATAAAATACAGCTCTTCTCCCTCCTTTGTACCACTCCACACCTGTTTTTTTCCCATCTCCATGCATCGGGGTATTGACAAAGGGTCAGTGTTAGACAGCCCACCCCACTGCTGGCCTTGGGACTCATATATTTACCCTCAGACTCCTCTCCCTGCCGTAAAACCAGCTTTTCCAGCCTGCCACCTTTAGTCCGTTGCTACAAACAAAACAAAACAAAAAAAAAGCCAGCAGGTAAATGGGTCAGGTATCAGTGTAGATCTATCTAAGGCATCTCTTCCATGTGCCTATTTTTTAGTTGCTTTCAAATTAAAGATAAGAGTTTAATAAACTGCTGAAATACTAGTTATATAAATACCTAAAACATCTTTAAATGAGTCTCTAGGAAGTTTAGTACAATTCTATAAAACAGAAAAAGAAAACCTCCAACCAAAAGATACTAAACATACTAAACATGCAGTGTGAGCTGACATGCGACCAATAGGGGAACATAAACTGTAGCTGATCAGTTATTTACCACTAAAAGGGGAAACTTGAGCTTTCAGTAACTAAACACGCTATGATGCAAGTTTGGGCTTAGATCGATCAGTTGTTTATATATTCAGAGTAAACTAGTTCCCCTCTTGAGACCAACTGAGTGAGTTCACACATAAATTGTGATGAAAACGGACAGATAGGAACATATTTTTACAACACAGTAAAGATGAATCAGTTGCCTTGGCATTACTAATTAATTAAAGAGGCCTTGTCAAGTACTGTGACTCTACAGACTGCCTACCAAGGCTTTCAGGTGAAATAATGGCAACCCCTTGGCTTATCAGATGTTACTTGATGTGTATATTTGTATTGAAGCCTAAACATTTTGATGATATTTACCAGAACAAAACCACGAAACCAGAGGTAAGTTATTGTGCATGCACCCAATGGTTAAACAAGGAAGTAAGAGAGCAAAGCAAGGTCAAAGCAGGTGATCAGGTGAATGTCTCCTAGCACTACCAGAGATTGATGTAATACGTTCACATTTTTAGAACCAGAATTTGCTTTTACAGCCATATTAGTTTGTTAGAGGAAAAATCAGGTTTTGGTTTTCCATTGCTCACATAGTAATCAAAATTTGATCAATAAAAGAAAGAAGGGGGGTTTTAAGATTGCAGAAGTCTGCTGTGATCATAGTGTCCAGAGAGAAATAAACTGTCAACATTGGCTTGGTTTTGCCATTAGAGCTCTGGAAAGCTGACCTGAACAGAAAAGCCTTGGGGATTTCTAATTTTTTTCATGTATTCTCTGTTATTTCTCCCTTATGAATCCTCGTAGCAGACTCACCATGAGCTCATTTAGACTTTTAATAACAAAGTGAATAGACTGCAAATATCAAGCTTATTGACATTGTTGGAATGAGCTGGTTTCAAGCCATGTGTGGTGTACTTAACACTACTTGAATGGATGCTGCCAGGCTATGGGAGGTGAGCAGCTGTGATTATGTTCCCTGACCATCATCATCTTTCACACTGCTTTCTTTTTTCCCTCCCCCTTCCCTTTTCCTCCCCCTTCTTCACAAGTTCATGAAATCCTTATTGTCAATGCTTGAATAAATATCTGTTCAATGTTTCTGATGCAGTTATGTTGTGGCTCAAAACTGTGCAGCCCAGCATCTATTAAATCTCACACTACATAGTGATACATGGGTCACAATGAAGCTTTTAAAGCCGTAAGCTTTAGTAATGTTAACAACTTCATCTGCTTGTTTTCTGTCATGACCCAAAGAAGTGAGAACATGTCTTCTGAATGGGAGGGCATCAATGCTAGCATGCTTTCCCCTTTGATTTCATGCAACAGACTGAGACATCTGCACCGGGACAGTACCCCTAATTCACCCCCATCTATTATAATTAATTATAGACCATTGTTTTATGTAAGTTGCACAATCATCCAGTAAGCTGTCATCTGATATGAGTGTAGGTTAGATGTCAAATACATCCCTTTCATACAAACAATGATCCGGGTTCTGCTCAAGGGACTAAAACCAAGCTTTCTAATTCAGCATTAAATTACTTGCTCAGCATTAAATTGCGAGCTGTGTCTGGTGTAGTTGCCGAGGTAATTCTGTTTGTGGCCTGGAAACGCTGGAATCTTTCACCCTGTATTGTTTTCTGTTTAAACGGTGGGAGCCTTGTCTTGATGTGACTCTCAGAAGCAGTCTTCTCTTGCCAGATTCCCTTTGAAACAGCCTTTTGAGTAACTTCAGTGCTCAGAGCTTTAAATTATCCAAAATGTTGCTTGAAGACTTGTTTAACCTTTGAACAACGCCTTGCATTCCCTCCACTGCCAAGTTGTATGCTCCAAGAGAAGCAGCCTTTTTTGTCTGGGCGATGACTAACCCTTCTCACAGCTTTTGGAATGATTGATCTGGAGCAAATAAGGGTTTGTCGCCTTGGATTTGTG